>JAQIXL010002371.1:0-13332 GCA_034700245.1 Poikilolaimus oxycercus | reverse complement strand
ACCAAAGAACTACAAATATCCATTTTTGTCGATATCACTCCATGCGAATAAATCTTTCGTATCGTATCGTATCGTATCAAAAACAATTCCGATGCTCGCTGACAAAGACTTAACAACTTATCGCATTGTTGCCAATACATTTTCAAATCTTCACACACCATATTATTGCAATGTAGAAAATGCTTTCTTCATTGTTTCAAAACGTTGATTATGTTCAAGAAAATGCGGCTGCAATTGAACTTCCCCTGAACGGGACTCTGACAATTCGACATGCTGAAAGGAAACGCCAGAAAACACCGCGATACGGAGCAGTGGTTAAAATTATTAAAACACAGTTCACCGAAGAATGCGTCGCTGCCATTGCGGCGCACAACTTATCCAACCCTGAAAACAAGTAAGGTTTTGTGTAAGCAAACAAACACCCGACGTTGAGTGTTGCGAAGTCTGTGAAAAAGAGTGGAATCAAATAGTTCGTGAGCAAAACAATGGATCCTGGAAAGGCAAACATGCCGAACGCGACGAGGGCCTAAAATGGTTCGCATTCGCAGCCCACAGTACCTGAATGACTAAATAGGTAATGAAAAATAAGTGCATTTTTCTTGTTTTAATCGATAGAAGATGGCTAAATAGGATTGGTTCTAACCCGTCCAGTACTGCATGTTTGCACCTTGTTCTGTGTAAAATTAAAAGGCTGTCCAAAACACAATAAGCCACGAGACTTCCGAATATGATGACGTAGAGAATCAAGATCTGTGAAATAAATTTCTCCCAGCTAAAAGAATGCAAACTTTAAGAAATAGGCCCATAACGAAGTTGTGGCTATAGAAAATAGTCCGTGGATCCTTTGCGAAATGAATTAAAAATGGATCAAACTGCAAATAAAGAGCAAGAATCTTTCGTTTGTGATTAGATGCGATTCGAAAAACGCACCTCAAACGAGGTTTTCACTCTATCTTGGTCCTCAAAAGTGCATGCGAAGAGAATGCTAGGGAAAGACGAAAGAATAAAAGTTATGACGAGACCGAATTTTAAATGGCTTCTGACAAACTATGGTCTCACCAGCGTCGCTCCGCTCCGCTGGAGCGGTAAAGCAGCACAGTTCAAGGTCGATAGGCGATCTCCCCAAAGCTCACCTGCTATCTTTCACTTGTCCCACCACCGTTTCCCTCGATCACAGAAGCTGCATAGAATACTTCCCCCCTTCCTTCATCTCCCCTTCCTCTCCCTCAATTCTTTTACCTGGACAGAATACGGCTCCTTCCCTCTTCCCTCTCCCATCCTTCCACTCCCCTTCTCTACCTCGATCATCGACCACTGGAACTGGATAGAATACTCCCTCGTCTCTTTCCCCCTTATTCTCTCGCCCACGGCAGCAGCATAGAATACTCCTCCTTCTACCTCCTCCCCCCTCGCCACTGGAACAGCTTAATATACTCCCCCTCTTCCCTTTGGCCCCTGGAGCTGCATAAAACACTCCCCCTTCCCCTTCCCCCCCCCCCTCCTGCTGCAGCATAAAATCCTTAACTTCCGTCCTCCCCATCGCCCACTGTAGCCGCACAGAATACTGCTTCCTCCCCTTCTCCTTTCACCCACAGGAGCTGCATAGAACAGTCCCTTTTTCCTCTCCTCCAATCGACCACTGGAGCGGCATACGTACCCCTATGCCCTCCAACTCTCGCAGAACACTTCCCCTTCCCCTCTCCTCTCCTCCCCCACTGGGGCAGCATAGAACACTTCCCCTTATCCCTCCTCTCCTCCTCCACTGGGGCAGCATAGAATAGTACCCCTTTCCCTCCTCCTCTGGCCTCCTGAAGCAGCATAGAACACTTCCCCTTCCCCCTCCTCCCCTCGCTCACTGGAGCAGCATGGAACACTAACACTTCGCTTGCCTCTCCGCTCCTTGGCCACTGAAACCGCGTAGAATACTCAACCCCTTCCGCGTTTCGCTCAACTCCTCATTGCGCTGCGCACTCTCGGTGCGCGCACCAAGTGTGCGCCTGTAAACGTAAATTGAAATTAAATTTTTGGGCCTATTTTCAATCTTTTCGCTTTTTATAGCGTTTTCACTTCTAAACCATGCCGTTTTCTTGGCGGCAAACGATTTCCCGACCCCGAAAACCCTATTGCGACCCTTCTCTGCTCGAACCACCGGCGAAAACCTTGAAAACTCGCGTACACGCACGCAAACATAGCGGATTATATAGTGTAAGGACTAGGCCTTACTAAATACTAAGATTTTCTATTGTATTAGAAGGGGGAGTAGTACATTTTTCTACCGTGAGAAGAACCTCCAGCAGTTTTAGACACTATCCGAAGAAGAGTCTAAGAAAATCAGGGACTTTTAGACCACTAACTTGAAAGGAGGCTAAGAAAGACAGGTGTTTTAGACCACTATTCGGGGAGGAGACCGGAGCGATTGCCAGTTGCTTGCTATTTTCAAGAGAAACGTGCTATTTTGATGCTATTTTTGAACTCAGCGCATCGAATTTGATTAGACAAACCACTTTCCGCATATCCTGATGACGGACAGCGAAAAATTAAAAACTCGCTAAACGTAGTACGTGCCAACAACTAACTTTTCGCTGTTTACCCCGTTTTTAGTCGGGATAGACCCCCCTTACATGGGGTGATTCGTGATCAGCGTGGTCGAATTAGTCTATTGAAGTTGTTTCCCGGGACCTCCAGCGACGAAAAGCAGGGTGTGACAGTCGGTCAGAGACCTTGTCCTTTCTAACAGACTAAGGGGTACTAGGCCTTACTAACTGCTAAGATTTTCTATTGTATTAGAAGGGGCAGAGGTACATGTTTCTCTTTTTCGAAGAATCTCCAGCAATTTTAGACTACTATCCGAAGAGGAGTCTAAGAAAATCAGGGACTTTTAGACCACTAACTTGAAAGGAGGCTAAGAAAGACAAGTGTTTTAGACCACTATTCGGAGAGGAGACAGGAACGATTGCCAGTTGCTTGCTATTTTCAAGAGAAACGTGTTATTCTGATGCTATTTTTGAACTCAGCGCATCGAATTTGATAAGACAAACCACTTTCCGCATATCCTAATGACGGACAGCGAAAAATTAAAAACTCGCTAAACGTAGTACACGCCAACAGCTAACTTTTCGCTGTTTACCATGTTTTTGATCGGGAAACACCCTGCTAACATGGGGTGATTCGGAATCAGCGTGGTCGAATTAGTCTATTGGAGTTGTTTCCCGGGACCCCCAGCGACGAAAAGCAGGGTGTGACCGTCAGACAGAGACCTTGTCCTTTCTAACAGACTAAGGGGTATGCTTATGAAACAACTCACATGCGAAACGCAAAGCGATGTCCGTGTTGCCGGAGAACGTTATGACGATACAAAAAAGCGCCGATCAGGGCGAACGCGTACGTGGAAGCGGCGAACATTACGACGGTCTGCGCGCAATTCCAACTTAAGACATTCTCCAACCATTAAGACGTGCGTGCCGAGGGGTGACTGCCACACGCCAAGCGAATAGCCCGCTAAGTATGGAAACAGTGGAATGCCGCGGAAAATAAAACAGCAGTAGAAGTTGACAATTCCTGATGTGAGCTGTGTGTGCAGTTGCAGCTGTTTCAAAAAGACTCACAACTATGTTCAAGAGTAGCCATTTAAACACTTTCATCTGAGCTGATGAATGCCGAATTACTAGAAACGCCGTTAGCACGCACAATGGAACGCTGATAGCACCGAAGACCGAGTATGCGCAGAGAAGGATTTCAACAGCAAAGTCATGCGCTTCAAGTTTAGTCTCAACGTCCTTAGCAAGTAGCCAGTCCACCAGCTTCCCGATTTCAAGCATGAGAACACCGAGGTCGCAGTGCTGATCACGTAAGAGGAAGAGTGGGAGGACGATACTTTACGTTGTTGGGTTCATAAAGGTGTGCGATGCATTTTTCATGCTTTCCTCACACGAAATGCCAGGGAAGCCAGGCAAAGCTGGATCACCTGTTCCGACCATCTCGAGATATGCGCAAGGAATATCACTAACTTCAAGGCAGAGAGTTGGTTATTAGCGTCAGAATCATATGTAGAGTACTAGTAAGGGGTGGGACTAAGAAGTGATTCCACAAATAGATTGTGCCATTTCTAAGGGTCTCTCGGAAGTTTTCGTGTCTTTGGACTCGTATGTGCTGATTTCTTTTGATGTAAGAGAGCTCACCGTTCACTATAATCGCGGAATAGCAACCGCCATTTGATAAAACAAGCCGGGTTTATTATCATTTTCGAGAGACTAACAAAGGATGTGTCAGGACGCAAGGTGGGGGATCGGTGCACGCGATACACCGTTCTGCTCAGAATTTTTTGCTGAATCCGATGCCGCCTTCAAATCTACTCCCAAGGCACACTGTAAAGAGCTCCGAGATGTGCTCCGAGATGAGATGTAAAGAGCTCCGAAATGTGCTAAATCATCGCTCCCCCATCGGCAAGAATCGATTGTCAACAGTCTATCTACCACTATATATTTCATTGTTCTAATTAGGGGCTTGTCCCAGCACTGAAGCCGACCCCCCTCTTCTGTATTCTAATCCTTGTACTATGTATGAAAGGGATGCTCTGCCTGGCGTTGTGGCATTTTGAAGAGTATTAATGAGAAAAAGAGCCAGAGTAACCGGCTGCTGACTCCGCGCTCGACCGCTTCGGGCCGGCCGAGAGAGAGCGAGGGCAGAGGGCCCACCGAGAACCACGTCGACTAGGCGACGGGGAAGGCCCGCTATCTGACCGGGCTACTTTTAATATCGATCCACTTTAACAACTCGCACCACCATCGTCCCAACAAGCGTTGGACCTCCTCCACGACTAGCATGGTTCTCCACGAGGCCAAAAAAATAAGGACAAGCAGGAGGTATGTTATACCCGCATGGGACCATCTCATTGGCAGAAGACGGCACAGTAGAGCTGCGAAGAAGGAGAATAAGGTTCAAAGTATGAAGTGGTAGGGGTGAGGAAGTATTTTAATTTAAAGGATTCCACTTACTGACAGTCTGACTCACTCAGTGGCGAGATGAGAACGCCTTTATCCAAGTGAGGGGCAAGTTCAGCATTTTCATTGTCCAAGGAACACCATTCTATTCCAATTAACCCAAAGGCTTCATTGAGCAATTCATTACCCATAGTCGAAACCGTTGAGTATGAGTACAGCGTAAAACCAAGGTTCGGAATACGAGGATTTTGGTTATTTAGAAACGTTTTGTTTACAATTTTCGTTTGAGTTGCCAATCCTTCCTCGGAATACGTTGGAAATAGCGAATCCTTCCAAACATGGCCAAATACCAGATGACACCAAAGAGAGAACAAACGGCTACGGAAAGATAATAGCCATCAATTCGGGTTTCGCAGACGGCACCAGACGCTGTGCATTGATCCGCTAGGGACTTCGTGCTGCAATCGTAGAGCAACCTGCAAAGAAAAAACTAATTGCTAGAGGAAAGCAGATGGTACTGACGTGTGGTTGCCGACGCTGAGACAGTCCTTCCACGTTACTTTCTCTGTCAAGGCCAGAACGGCCGTTGATGGCCACATATCACCAAGATTCGCTATTGTATTCAGCAACGTCATGTAGGTGCCACCGATCATTGGATCCGAAATTTGAGCATTGAATGCCATTAGAGACACAAAGATTGAATAGGAACCGAGCTGAAATTTTCACTTGAATCGGGTACGAGCAATGGTCAACCTCGCGGAACACTTTGGCTATGGTCCAGATAGCGTACAGTAACAGCGGGTACTTGCTGTCAGGAAGTTGAAACGTCGGTGTATAATAGAGAAGTCCAGCATAGACCCCGCTCATAAATATCCTAAACTAGTTCATAACACTCAATTATATTTACCGATAAGGATAAGCCCATAGGAAGACATTTAGTGGTCTTGGTCCCGTCGTGTACTTGCCTGAACATTAGATCCTTCTTGTAAGCTTGGTCTTCACCAACCGATGACCCAAGGCAGCAGGAGTTGAACGAACGTAATGAAGAGGTCCATGAAGGCGATTGTGTCCTGTGGCACACTCACGTCGACCAGTTTCAATGCTGTCATCGAGTCGGAGGCAGCGAAGGCTATCTGGAAAGCCTTTTTTTCGAGCTACGATAAGTGTCGTTACGTCTTGAGTAATAAGGAAAATGATCATAAAAATCATTGGCTTCATTTTGATGAGTCTGAAAACGCAGAGGTAGGTTTCGAGAATCCCGGGCTCGTTCTGCTCCTCGCCGTGCTCACTAAAGTCGGTCATGCGGCTATTGTGGTTTCTCAAACTTTTTGATTTTCGAATTGTCCACTTCCTTCTTGAAAATTAGTACTAAGGTCGTCGTGACCATGAAGACGCAGCCCCAGAAGAACACGAAGCCTAAACAGATGAAAATCGATTTCGATTAGTACTTGACAAGTCCACAAGTCCTTCGTTCTTCTGGTTAGCCGCCGACCGGAAGACAGTATTAGTAAAGTCAGCGCTTTCCAAGGCCAAGAAGACCGTGTAGCCTATGAAGATGCCCGTCGCCTGCCCGACAGCATTACACGTTGAGGCATGACCCAAGTTCTTTCTGAAAAAAAAGGCATACTGAAACTTGTCACGAGAAACTAACTTTGACAGCATCGTCAAGGCCCAACCATCAACAGCCACATCTTGAGTTGCAGCGAGCAAGTTTAGCGGCAAGAACATGAACATGAGAAAGAGAACATCCGGATGACTAGCTGAACTTACTTCTCTTTAGGGACATTTCAGAATTGGGCTTACTTTCTTTACCAAGAACGTATGGGACCCGATAGGAGAGCACGAGCATCACGATGCCGATGAGATACTGCGAAGGCACCATCCAGGACTTGCGTCGACCAATTCGCTTGCAGTAAATAGAGTCGACAATTGGTGCCCAGAAAAGCTTGAAGCTGAAGGGAAATTGGCGAAAGAAAAGTACTTTACCTAAACGGATAAGAAGCAAAAGAGAAGACAGCCTGATCGCCGAATGTAGCGTTCTTTCGCTGTATTAAAAGCGGCACGGCGGCCATAAGACCCAACGGAATGCCCTAAGCCTTCTTCTCCGAGACTTTTAGCTAACTTGAAGAAGATACAAGAAGAGAAGCAAGCATATCGAAGAAAAGTCTCCAACGACTATTTGACGGAACTTCTCGCGAATCTTCTCGAAACTTGTAATCGGCTTCACGAGCTGCGTTCAAAGTAATGGTTTGGTGGAAAATTCGGCGGAAAATCTTTGTTGGGGAATCAGTGCTGAAAAAGATCCCTCAACAAAGATTTTCCGCCGAATTTCCCACCAAACAAATAAAAAGCGAGTTTTGATAATTTACCTCATCCTCGGGTGGCAGCTCCACGTCCATTTTCTCCATCTTCGCTTCACCGTCAAACGCGTTAAGCGATATCGACTGTGACGTCTGCGAAGTGGGGCGACGAAGTCGCGAAGGGGCAGGGAACTGCCTGTGACGGTGGCGATGTCGGAGTGGGGACGCTGTCGACTGTGACCGCAGCTGCTGCTGTCGTCTTCGCCTTCGCGACTCGTTCTCCGTTAACGGCGAGGCGTAGTGCTACCTTCTTTGTGAATCTGCAAAGTCGGGTTATTTGACGGAGAGAAGTAGGGGAGAGGAGAGGTGGTGATTGATCACAGTGGATACGCTCTCGTAATCGTCCCTGTTTTGCGCCCGTGTGGATCAATGAAAGCTCACGCGCATAGAGACGGGTAATTGTGCACGAGGAAACGCGAAATGTGGAACAAAGACTCAGAAAACGAACTAAAATTGTCACGAGACCAAGGCGGGCGTGACACAGACGAGTGTGAGAAATGGGAAAAATCACAGTAAGAATAATGGCAAAACAGATGAAGAGTAGGTTGGACCAGGAGTCAGCAGGCGTGAAACGCCGCAGACCTATGTCGAGGTATCCTGCGATTGTGAGGAGAGGGTCCGCCTTCTGTCCGGGCTCTCACCTGACTCGAATAGCAAAGTGAAAGGTCGTCGAAACCGACGCGCTATATCGATAAAAAATAGTCCCTGTTTATTTTCGAACCAACAGTGCAATAGTGAAATGATCCCCAGTGCGGTCGTTCCCCACTTTCTCTGCTAGCAATGAACCTCGACAGGCGAGAGAACTATCTGACATTGAATTGCTGAAAAACTTCGCGATTTCGCATGTTCAGTTGGGCTAAAACGACGTTGTCCAATGGTTGCGACCCTCGGCGTTTGATTCTCTGACCAGTCCGGAGTAGGAAAGGGGATTAGGAAAGGTAGCACCTAACAATAAGGGATTCTTACCTAATGGATTTGCAATTCTTCGAGGCGTCTTCTTTTTTCAAGCTTGGGGTGGCACGCTGAACTGGGTGAACCGAGGTGTTTGTTCTGTGTGATTGACAAACCCAGAGAAAGAGAAATGGAAGAGAATTGCGAGTGTGAGAAATAATAAACATTGGTCTGCAACTCGCTGACCGCACGACGTCATTGCACCAGGAGAAGGGTGATGGGGGAACACCATGATGCAACCCCCGTGACGCAGACGGCAGAGAACAGTCAAACAACGATCTTCGACGGAGGCCTTCGTGCGTGGAAACTTTGAACCCCGTGATCTTTTTTCTCTACTTTCGTTGAGTCCATGCATAAAGAAAAACGTACAGCTCATGATAGTTGTGGGTGAGAGATATTGTTGTGAAACTCTCAAGAGTCAAAAGTCAACTCCATAACTTAGACTTTTCCCGCATGATTTTTCCACGTGACTTTTGCTTGAAAAATATTGGCGCGAGAGAAAAATATTGGCGCGTCGTGCACAAAATACCAGAATTGACGAAACAAACTATCTTGTTGATTTGCTGAATCGAAAGTTAAACTCATTGCCAGTGTGAAAACAAAGCCAGCTAACTAGAAGGGCAGCAGCAAGCCGGAAACCTTGTCAAGCTGCGCTTGAGGCCTTGGAGATTTTCTTCTAGAACGCTCAACAACGTTCCAGCCAGCAGACTCGTTGACCATTCGGCTTTTTATCTTTTGCTTGAGTAAGCTTAAAACCTGTTTATATTTGAGTTCGAAAATGCAGAGTTGAAGCAACACCTTCTGACTCTCAAGACAAAACGAGAGTCACGCGGAACCGGTCGTGGGAGCACAGATTTCCCTTGCGAAAAGGGACCATCGAGGCACTTCGTTTGGGCCCGGTAGTCAGACCCGGCCAAGTTCACAATGAGGCTGTGTCCACGGCAACTTTTCTTGCTTGTTATGTTAATTGTGACGCTCTACTCTTCGTCATTTTCCTTGGATGATCGCTTTGGCTGCCCTATGTTTCGATTGCAGATGCATAAAAAGTCTCAGTTAAAGCAGTGGCATAGTCTCGCAACATGGCATAATGGTAACTGCGACAACAGGAAAGATTCACTTGTCGAAGAAAAAGAACTTTTTGAAAGACGATTGTCCACAATAGAAAAGCGTGAGATCGAGGCAAGTCTTGCTACTCTACCGGAAAGCATTTTAGTTCGGCGAAGTGACGCATTCTAACCGTCTTCAACGAGATGCTGTGCTGATCAAGGCATAAAGCAGAAGTCTCTTCTTATTAGCCCATTCAGTTACATAGTCCTCGCGAATTGTTTTAATTTGATAAAGCTCACCGGTCAGTCGGTCTTTGTTGTGCAAAAAATTATTTAGCCGGCTGAATTATGAAATTCAATATTTTGCCATGTCGTCGGCATCTTGGCGTATCAGTTACGCCTTCGCAATATTTCAGCTTCGTCCTTTTTTCTGGCACGCCGCCTTGGGTGACAAGCTGACTGCATTGCTGATGATTGCCCAAGTTGTCAGGGCAATTCCAACTTTAATCCCAATTATGGAGAGAAGAAAATTTCTATCATGAATGTTGATTGTCACGACAGCAAAAAGAGCGAATGCAGGAGAGGCGAAGGCTCAAAAGCTGTTCTTTTTTTTTTTTGCGCTGTAGGCTTTAATATGATTCACCTTCGGTGGCCTTCATTGTTTTACCTTTTTCACTCCCATTTTCTCTTTCATACTCATTTGGCTCCACTGAATTAAAGAAAAGAAAATCGACGTAGGTCGGCTGAGGTCATCATCGCCGTGCGTTGCCTTTGTGCGTCGAACCAAAGAGAGAGAGAGAGAGAGAGAGAGAGAGAGAGAGAGAGAGAGAGAGAGAGAGGGCGCGCCGCTTTCTCACTCCATGCCATCGATACATTGAGTGTGACCGCATTCCTGCACGGCAAAGGAGGGCGACCGGTTCTGATTGTGAGAAGGTCGTGAAGAAAGTGGTGGAGGAAGGCAAATCGCTCGGTTCCTCTGCGTGTGCACACCTATTGTCGTCCTCTCTATTACGACAATTTTTTTCACCGCCTAGTGAAATCACTGTGATTTGCTCGATGCTGAGGTGAGAGAAATGTTCCGGAAGTTGGCGATGACATGCGCGCCGAGATAGGCAAAAACTATGTGTGGTGTCGGTAAAGATGGTGGTCCATATTCTCTTGAGAGATAGGCACGCCACTCGCTTGACAAGGCCGTCATTGGGTCATTCCAACATGTCAGGTAAGGCGGGTTCGGTTTGTTTCAGATTTCTACTCTTAGCCCCAGATGTCCCCTCGGCGAAGAGGAGGCGCTGGAATTGGCCACCAGACAGTTATCAATACAACCGAACAGATTTACAACAATAAAAAGCCATTTATTTCCTCTTGTAAAAACGAGAGAGCGCTGAATCACAATTCAGATACGAACTCCAGCAGTTTGGCAGCGGCGAGCACGCGATGAACTGTTTAGGGTGTCCTCACCACTTTACAAAGGCCAAGCCGTTCTTGCATTAAGATATTGTCAGTCTTTTGATAAAACGAATTACTGTGGAAGTCTAACGGCAGCTTTACTATACATAATCGAGGCAGTTTGTCTGCCCGACGGTAGTGAAAGCTCAAAAATGTTGACATCATGGCCGTCATGCAGACTGCGACTAGAAGGGCACACGTGCTCCTCGTGAAGAAATTACTCTCTAACTCGATGGAGCTTGAAAGGAAGACGTCGTCGCTGATACTTCTTTCAAAGCGGTCACGCTCAACGACAAGCCCTTACTTGCCGAAGGCCATTTCTTTGACCAAACAATTAGGCACCAATCAAAGCAGCGACGCTTCTTCTCGTTGTTCCCACACCAAAACGAGAGAGTCGGCGAGGAACTTTGCATGTTGAGTGCCTGAGCATCGAAACCTCTCGTTTCACTGGCACGGATGAGTGTTCGCCGCGAACATAACGACAACGAGAAGGTTCACCTTGCACGAGTCACAGTCATGCATAGCTGTAGCCACTGCCGCTCTCTTAGAGGAAATTCAAATGGTTCACAGTCGGAAGCTTCGAAGTTCCCCCATTTGCTGTTTTTTTTGCATAGCCAGACATGTGAGACCTCCAAGCCTATTGGAACGATTGCATTGGAAATACTGAATGATTTTATTGCTGCAAGGAAACTTTAACTTTCATGCACCGAAGCAGTAGGCGCAACATGAAACACGAACTGGAATGGAATCGGATTTTTTTGGAAAGCTTGTATGCTGCTTATGCGCTCTCTGCAAGAAGCTTCTCTATATCTTTGACGAAACTCTCTGGCTCGGCGGTCGGTGAATATCTTCAACAAGCTGGTTTATTTTGTGGAAGTGGAAACCTTTTGAAGGGGTGACCCTTACGATCGACGAGGAATTTGCT
Organism: Poikilolaimus oxycercus; assembly: GCA_034700245.1. Taxonomy (NCBI): domain Eukaryota; kingdom Metazoa; phylum Nematoda; class Chromadorea; order Rhabditida; family Rhabditidae; genus Poikilolaimus; species Poikilolaimus oxycercus. The sequence continues at coordinate 1,664 of JAQIXL010002371.1, read as the reverse complement.
GAAGTTCCACTTGATGGCATCGATCAGAGTGCCGCCCTTCTCGTGCTTCAGCCATTTGAAGAGTGGATCAGCCTGTAAGAATGGGTCGCTGGAGTTGGAGACTCTGTGTCTAGATTATTCTGTGTTTTTCCTTGCATTCTAATAGAATTTTTTTGCCCTCTGTGACGAGTTGGAAGGAAAATCGTAACTTCACGGAGAGATAAAAATGTTGAAGCCGACCTTATCTCCATTCACATCGATTTTGCCGTAGAGATCTGGCTCGTAGTTGAACTTTTCTTTCACAGATTTCGCCACGTCGATAGAGCATTGGGGTTCCTAGAAGAAGCAATGTTCATTCACTTTGAAGCAAGCTTGCCTGATGTCCAAACTGATTACAAGGAAAGGCGGCGACCCGAAGTCCTTGGTCGTAATACTTGTCTTGAAGAGTTTTCAGTTGGGTGTAATTTGCATTGGCCAGGCCACACTCAGACGCTACATTCACAATTATCACGACTTGGCCGCTGAAATTCACCAATCATTTAAAAGAATGAACAACGAACCGATACTTGTCCAATGAGACGTGCTTCCCTTCAGCGTCGGCAACAGAAAAATCGTAGAGAGCCTTCGAAACGTGGGGCATTGCGGTGGAACGATGACCTCGTCACTGGTTGTGTGGTGAGGCCGAGGGAGGAAGAACGGCCCTTTGAGGCGGCGAGGAGACGAGGAAGGGTCCAGAGAGCGACGAGGCGACGATCGTGCAAAAACGCTCGCACGCCCCACAACAAGAACAACATGTTGACAACGAAAGGCGCCCTTTGCGAGCGACTGGAAAGTTTTGAAGGGAGATCTCAATGACGTTCGCGTTCATCTTATTGATATGGGAATAATATAGTGTAACTAAATCATCACTGCATTAATAATGCGACAGTTCACACAACAACAAAGAGGAGGCGTCTGACTCCACAGTTCAACGAATGTGCTAATTTGGCTAGCAAATCCTCGTATCTCTAGCTTTTTCTAACATAAGCCAACGGCTGGTTATCGATGCGCAGCATCCACTTTCACAACTCGTCTTCTAATTACTTCAAGGTTTTTTTTGGTCACGAAGGAGGAGGTTGAATCCTCCTCCGCGTGGGCGGACCCGGAAACCCGCACAGCAGGAATTAACGCTTGATCCACTAGCAAGTCGAGGTTCAAGGCTTACCTAAGGCATCTAGGTCGGTAAGTGGTACGCCGGGAATCGAACCCGAGACCTTTATGCGCCAAGCGCCTATCACTACACCAACTCTCCTCATAATTGCGTTTCGCGCCTTAGCAGATAAAGTGAGAAGTCCTCCTGTCACATCTGATGGGAAGACGCCCGGGAACGGCTGGTTATCGATGCGCAGCATCCACTTTCACAACTCGTCTTCGCGATGAACATGTGGTGTTTTGAGTAGGCTCAAAAGATTTTAGGTTCAAATTTTATTTGTAATTTTATTCGATAAAAATTAGACGCGTAAAGATCAAACTGTTTGTGGCATATCGTACAGTCTGCTTTCTCGCCCATTTTTATGTCGCTTTTCATTGCCATCCTCTGTCTTAGAGGTTTCAGTATTTATGCAATTATTTAAATGGAAGAAAATAACTGGAAGTAGCAAGCGATAATGTGCTCTATGATGTAAGTCTTCTCTGCAGCGGAGCCT
>JAQIXL010002370.1:0-13333 GCA_034700245.1 Poikilolaimus oxycercus | reverse complement strand
AAAATTCCCGGAGGTGACTAATCGACATTATCTACTCGGCTGATCTCCTAGAGACCTTCGGAAAAGTTGTCTGAGATGTTAACGAGCACCTTGTCTGAGCGATGTCTCCATTGACAATAAAACCAATCGCGACGCTGGAAGCATTGATGAGACCTGCTCGCGTTTTTACTTCTAGATCGTGGAGAACCGTGAAATGCGTGCTGCTTCAGGACTCTATACGTTACCGGTCGACGGACGCAATGTGGCAGCATGGAAGAAGAGAAGTCTGAACCCAAGCCCCATCGCTAGCGGAGCTCAACACAACATTTCAATGCGATCAAAAACCGTTAACTGATTGGTTACTACAGTAAATAGTGAAGAGAGACTTCATAGTGCTGCCGCATTCGTACAATTCTCAACACCAACCATGAAGATGAAAAATTGTGGGTGAGCGACGGCGGCACATAATACAACCACTAAAAACCATCAAGCGCCAAGTCCGGCTCTTTCAGATTGTGAGCCATGAACCAGAGTTCATTACAAATTCCTTCCAACCTTTCTTGTCCCTTTGTCCTTCTTGGCCTGAAAAGTTCTGAGAACGTTGACGTCTCCAGTTGCGAACGAAGAGCACGCTGGACGCTATTCTCAAGACGTCGACGTACGTCAACGACAGCCAACTTGAAACGTACGTCAACGACAGCCAACTATAGCCGACGTACGTCAACGACAGCCAACTTGAAATTTCGCGACCTAACCGCATTGAAGAGATACTTTCTTTTTCAGTTGTAGCACATCCTTTTTTTCGGAACAAATTCAAGAACTTCGAAGAAGACGAAGATTTTTCGGTTATTCCATTGAAGAGCGAGAAGAAACTCTTTCCACAATAACATTCCGGAATATTCCAAGGCAGAAATGCGTCGCAAGACCGTATTAGGCGATTCTTTTCTGAGCCTGAAAATGAGCTCAATGAAACCGCCAAATTGTAGACTCAAAGTGAAATCTGCGGAACCATCTCGGAGGTTCGCGGTTTTGTGACACTTTCAACAAGAAAATGTGAATTGGTTGGAGTGCTTGGAGTCCTTCCATTTGTGACGAGTTGCTTCTGTCAAAGTCGTTGACACTCATCACAGCTACAATACCATGGTCAACACGGAAGTTGTGGGTTTCATGCGTAGCTGAATATACAAACAAGATGGCTCAGTCGTTTCCGAAGCCGAGCGCTTTCTTCAGTCTTACACTTCCCAACAAACTCTTTACTTCTTTTTTGAAGTCCAAAAACAGTGAAAGAGCTTTGAAAGAGACACTTGATTATCACAATTTTTGAGAAAACAGAAAAAAAATACAACAAAAAGAGGAGGGAAGGGGGTTCGGAAGCGAATGATGGAAGAGATGGGAGACCAGCGAGGAGGACGACGCGTTGAAGGAGTCGTCGAGGGAGTTGTCGGCGGCTCGGAGGTCGTCGTCGTCGTCGTCGAGGTCGAGGTGGTGAACGTCGTTGAAGTTTTCTGAAATGTTGTTGGTTGATGAAACGACATCGCGACTGTGGAACAATAAGAACGAAATTCGAGTTGGTGATTTAAAATTACAACAAAACCGCGAACCTCCGGAGTTTTCGCTTCAGTTGTCGTGTAGACGGGCTCGGTGACGATGTTGACCTCTTCGTCGTTGTCCTCCTCCGAGGTCGTCGAGGGCGGCAGAGTGCTCGTGGCTGATGAACGCCACACCATGCCACAACATAGAAAGCCTCTTCATTAGATTGAAAGACAGTTGAAAGAAAGAACAGGAAGGAATTTTAACCTTGAACTTGAGGTTCGCGGGCAACGCCTCGACCCAACTCATGGGTCAGCATCAATTCTCTGAAAAGTTCAGGTTGACAGCGGTTTCATGAGCCATGAAGAAACGCCGTCGCGTTCTAGCAGAGATACAGGGATTTTTGCTACTTCAATATCCACTCCTTACGAGCATCAATGGGGTGTTTTAAGTGAAAAATGTGCGGGTAAACTGCTGTTTCATGTGCGGAACAATTTCGAAGCCGAGTTTTGTTGCTAGTAAATATGGGCGCACTTTCTTGGTTGGATGAGCTTCCCCGACAATTGGATCGCCTCGCTTGCAGTCGAAGTGTGGGAAACGCCTTCTTTCACTTCTCATCACAGCTTTTGAGTCTGTCAGGTGGTACTGCTATCTTCGCCCCTCAGCGTGCGATAGATAAGCGCGTAGTTCGTCGAAGCTCCTTCAACAGGTTACAAAAGACGAATGCTTCTCAGAGGAACGGATTTCACAGCAAAAATCTCCTTCCACAATCGCTTTCCAGTGCTGACTTGCGAGCCTTTCATACCTCTGCGTATCGAGCTGTCCTTTTCTGAACACTTACATTATTTAAATGAAATCGCGGGTTTGCTGAGTCGCTATTTTAATCGTGGCTGAAATTGCTATCAAAGTCACTTCTCCCGATAAACTCATCGCCGTGGGCATCATCAACCGATGCTTCCTAACCCACTCTTTGTTGCAACAGGCTTTTTCAAGTCCAAAAGAAGCTTTGAAAGAGGCACTCACAGTTTTGGAAAGAAAAAAAAACATTACAATGGCATATCGTTGATGAGTGTGACATTTGTCGTCCGCCCTCCACCCCCATCAACCACGAGCACCGCCGCAGTCCGGCGGCGTATTTTGGAACGACTCAAAACCGCCAAGTCCAGCTGATTGTGAGTCATACACTAGATTTCATTACGAATTCCTTCCGACCTTCGGTCTCTGTCCTTCTAGCTCTGACACGTTCTGAGGACCGTAGACGTCTTTAGTTGCAAACAAAGAGCACGCTAGACTTCTTCTCAAGACGCTCAATTCGTGCAAACCTCCTAACGGTTCCATGTTAGCGATTTTAAGAAAGGCTGAAGCGCTTTCGATGATCAAGCGAGGAAGTTCGGGAAGTCGATCTCCGACTCGGCCGAGCTCGATGCCATCTTCGGCGCACTCTCGACTTCTTCGTGGTCCGTCTACAAGAAGCTCGGAGGTTCGCGGTTTTGCGGTGCTTTTGAAAGAATTTCGTGATCTTGCACGTGTTAGATAATTCTCAGCGGCTCTCTTCGACGTTCACCACTTCGCCGACTTCGATGACGACTGCTTGAGCCATCGACGATCACTCAGACAAATCAGCGGAGAGAGAATCGTGTCGACACTTTGTCTGAGCATCGGCAGTAGAACTCCATTTGTCCCTGAAGATCCCTTCTTCTTGTGTTTTACAGAGGAGCCAACAAAATCAGCAGAACGTCTTTAGCTGGCCGAGGTTTGAGTGGAAAGCGTTGGCAGCAGCACGTCCTTGCAATGAATGCTTCAAAATCATTTCGTGAGACCAACTTGAGCTAACAGGCCTGTCTTTCTCTGTGCGTTTACATTATTTAACTAAAACCGCAAGATTGCAGGGCCAACGCGAGATTTCCGAAACCATATGAGAGATTTGCGGTTTTGTGACACTTTGAAGAAGAAGGTTCCGAATTAGTTGATGTTCCGAGCCACAGACAGACCTCGAATTGTCAATCAGAGCTTCTGACTTCGTCGTCGACATTCACTACAACTACCGTGATTGCCAGCATGCAGTTTGCGGTTTCAAACCTGGCGGAAATTCCTGCAAGTCGTTCCCCCATAATTTCTTCACGGTTGCTTCGTCTCAAAATACAACCTGGTCCTCAACGACTTCCGCACTTCCAAACCCCCTCTTTATTGCTATTGATCTTCGGCCTTTTGAAGTCCCAAAACAGTGAACGAGCATTGAAAGAGACACTTGATTATCACAGTTTTTGAGAAAAGAAAGAAAAAACAATAAGGCAATACTGTCAGTATTTGGAGGCGAACGTGAAAGATCTCAAGGGAAGAGAGTGCGAAGGATCTGAGAGAGACTCGGCGGGGCCTCGGTGGTCGAGGTCGAGAAGAAACTCCAGGGTTCCTCCGGGTTCTCAGTGGTTGTTGTTGTGTAATCCGTAGTTGAAGTGGTGGAAGAAGAAGAGGAGGTTCTCTGGGTCGTGGGAAGAGGAGGGAAGGGGGTTAGGAAGCGAATGATGGGCGACCAGCGAGGGGGACGACGCGTTGAGGGAGTAGTCGAGGGAGTTGTCGGCGGCTCGGAGGTCGTCGTCGTCGTCGAGGTCGAAGTGGTAAACGTCGTGGAAGTGGGCTGCAATGTCGGTTGATAAAAAGACTTTTCGTGTCTGAATGTTGTTCAATTTCAAGATGGCAATTTAATGGCGTCCCAAAACCGCGAACCTCCGGAGTCGTCGCTTCAGTTGCCGTGTAGACAGGCTCGGTGACGATATTGACTTCTTCGTCGCTGCCATCCTCCGAGGTCGTCGAGGGCGGCAGGGTGGTGGGTGAACGCCACACCAGGCCACAATCTAGAAAGTCTCTTCATTGGCTTGAAAGACAGCTGAAAGAATGAACAGGAGGAATTCCAACCTTGAGCTCGTCCAAATGTTCCAACAATTCCGAAACCACTTACAATTAGCAACAAAACTCGGCTTCAAAATTGATTTGCACGTGAAACAGCAGTTTACCATGTTTCATGTGCGAAAGAATTCTCGGGCAACGTCTCGACGGCTGTTTCATGTGCGGAGCAATTTCTTGGCCGAGTTTTGTTGCTAGTAGGATTCGCACTTTCTCCCGACCTTGAGATTGAGGTTGTCGAACATGCCTCGACCAACTCGCGCGTCTGCATCAATTCCCTGAAAAGGTTAACGACGGTTTCATGAATTAAATAAGAAACGGTGACAAGTATTTTACCAAATCAGCTACTTGGTGTCGGGAGACTTTTTGCTGCTTCAAAATGCATGCTTTATGAGCGTTCCTGAGAAGTTTTGATAGATAGAAAAACTGTAAAGGTGCACTGCTGTTTCATTGGAGGAATAAGTCGCGTTACGAGATTTAATGTACGTTAGAGGAGGTTCGCATGTCGCATTTTTTTTGTTGCCAAAACAATCCACATGCATGCACCTTGTCGCAAGATAGTTTCATTCCGGCTTCGTTCTCATCTTTGCGCACAGTTAGTTCACAGTTTCAAGTGACAAATTAATAAGCTGATTTTTGTTGTCGATAATTATTCGGTGCCAGCGATCGGAAAATGAACACACATTGAGACAGAAGAGAAACAGAAGAAGCGCCTAAGAGTAAAATAAATACTTGCGCTCTTTCTCGGTTGGATGAGCTTTCAAGACAAGCGGATCGCCTCGCCTGCAGTCGAAGTCTGGATGACGCCTTCCTTCACTTCTCAGCACAGCTCTTGAATCCGACAGGTGATACTGCTGTCACCGCCCCTCAACGGACGATAGATGAGCGCGAAGTTCGTCGAAGCTCCTCGTCCCCTAACTTCCTTAGCACTCTTATCACTCATCCTCGCCACCATCGGACAAGCAGGAGAACCAGGAAGTGAGCAGCACCGAGCCCGTCTACACGGCTGAAGTTCGGAGGTTCGCGGTTTTGTGGTGGTTTTGAATGAATTTCGTGGTGCCACAGTTACTACAGTCTGTTCCACTGGCTAATCTTGGCGCCTACCGTAACCCGGCTCGGCGCCGGCGGAAATTTTTCGGCGCGCGAAACTGGCATGAACTTTACCGGGCAGGAGAGCTGACCATTTGGCCCTTTTTGAGTCTATCGCCGTCCTGGACTTCCTTCAACGTTACCACTTTGCCGACTTCGATGACGACTACTGTGGAGCCATCGACGATCACTCACGAAGTCAGACAAAGTCAGCGGAGAGGAAATCCCGTCGCCGCCGACTTTGTCTGAGCATCCGTAGTATAAGTAGAACTTCATTTGTCTCTGAAGACCCCCTTTTCTTGTGTTTTGGTTTTCTTTCCAGTTGTTCCTCGTTCTGCAGAGCCCGCCGAGCGACGCCCCCCTCGGCTTTTGTATTGAGTTGAAAACCCGCACTGCGGGATTACACTAAGCAAAAGGAAAGAAAAAGATATTTGCCCAGAAGAGCTCTCCCTCAGTGTTTTCAGGTAAAAATTGTATGCTGTCAACGCACAATCAGACGGCGGATCTTGATGCAGAGAGCCTTCCCATACGTCTGCCCGTTTCTTCACTTTTCAACATCATCTTGATTCGGCACAAATTGGTTGATACTTTCGAAGTCAAATCGACGTAAATTTTTTCTATTAACTAGTTTTATGCATGCAACGCGTGGACACTCACACTACAACAACCATAACTAATGGAATGCAGTTTGCGATTTCAAGCGTGGCTGAAATTGCTGCAAGTCGTCTGTCGATAATCTCTTTCTCCTGAAGAATCACTGTTGCTCATCTCAAAACACAACGTCCAACTTCAACAACTTCCACACTTCCTAGTCAACTCTTTATTTCAACAGACTTTTTGAAGCCCAAAAACAGTGAACGAGCCTTGAAAGAGACACTTGGCTTCAGGGTTCCTCCGTGTTCTGAGTGGTTGTTGTTGTGTAGTCCGTAGTTGAGGTGGTGGAAGAGGAAGAAGAAGAGGTCCTCTGGGTCGTGGGAAGAGGAGGGAAAGGAGTTCGGAAACGGATGATGGGAGAGATGGGAGACCAGCGAGGGGGACGACGCGTTGAAGCAGCCGTCGAGGGAGTTGTCGGCGGCTTGGAAGTTGTCGTCGTGGTGGAGGTCGAAGTGGTGAATGATGAGGAATTTGGCTGAAATGTCGGTTGATGAAAGGACTACCACATGGGAACAACAATGCGGCCCAATTTCGAAATCTCAATTTAAAAACACCCCAAAACCGCGAACCTCCGGAATCGTCGCTTCAGTTGTCGTGTAGACAGGCTCTGTGACGATGTTGACCTCTTCGTCGCTGTCCTCTCCGAGGTCGTCGAGGGCGGCAGGGTGCACGTGGTTGATGAAGTTGAGGAAGTGAAGGTTCGACGAACTTCTCGCTCCTCCACGGTCACTGCAATCGGACGGCGACGACGAACCGTTGGTCTAAAAAATGCGTACGTTCTCCATGTGCCTAATAATGCTTCTAAACTTTTGACTCGAAAAGCTGATGATGAAAACCGCGAAATTTTTAAAGATTCATGCTTGACAGGAACGACAAAAGAAAGCTGACCATCCCTCTCTGGCTGGTCGTTCTTCGGGTCTAGCAACTTGATTTGGACGGCAGTCTTCAGGTAGCAGTTCACGTGCTGCTACCTCAGACGGTGGATCTTGATGTAGAGAAGCTTGCCTGCATTCGAAGTCTGACGGCTTCTTCACTTTTCCACACAGCATTTTGATTCGACAAAAATTGCCTTGGAGTGACGCTTCTCAACGTTGATGCGCGTGAAATTCGTCGGAGCTCCTCATCATACGCGTCGGAGGTTCGGGGTTTTGTGGTGCCTTTTTGAATTTAAAAATGACCTTTGTGATGTTGCACTTGCTGTTTGAGTTGACAAGCCGTTCCTCGACGGTGACAACGACTTTGAGAAGACTTAGACGTCAACGATTGACGATCAACCGCATTGGAACTCAATTGGCCTGGTGAGACCTCTTCTTCGTGAGAGGGCTGAAGATTAGAGAGACCTTTGTGTCTTTCAGTTACGTCCATCCAAAGTAACAAACTGGGACAGAAATGCAACCGAATCGCATTGGACAGCTTCTGAACATGAAAATTAATCTCATGAAACCGCGAAATTGGAGAGCCAACGTAAAATCGAGTTGCCATGCCGGAGATTCACGGTCTTGTGACACTTTAAAGAGGAAAGTTCCAAATTAGTTGATGTTCGTAGAGCCTAACCGACTTCAATTGGCAAAGAGCTTGTGTCAACTTTGTTGACAGTCATCACGGCTGCAATGCAATGGGCATTGTTCAATTTGCGGTTTTATGAGCAGCTGAATATTCGAACAAGGCGCTTCTGTTGTTTTCGATCACTCGTCCAACCTCATCAACTTCCACACTTCCTATCCCACTCTTTATTTCAAAGACTTTTTGAAGTCCAAAAACAGCGAACGAGCTTTGAAAGAGACACTTGGCTATCACAGTTTTTGAGAAAACAAAGAAAAAACAACAAGGCAAAGATCTCAAGGGAAGAGAGTGCGAAGGATCTGAGAGAGACTCGGTGGGGCCTCGGTGGTCGAGGTCGAGAAGAAACTCCAGGGTTTCTCCGGGTTCTCAGTTGTAGTCGTTGTGTAATCCGTAGTTGAGGTGGTGAAAGAAGAGGAAGAGGTCCTTTGGATGGTGAGCAAAGGAGGGCTGGGGGTTAGGAAGCGAATGATGGGAGAGATGGGAGACCAGCGAGGAGGACGACGCGTTGAAGGAGTCGTCGAGGGAGTTGTCGGCGGCTCGGAGGTCGTCATCGTCGTCGAGGTCGAAGTGGTGATGATGGCTGAAATGGTGATTCGAGAACTTATTCAACAGATCGAAACATTATTATTTGAGACTTGCTGCTTGATGAAAATTGCCGCAACGAAACCGCGAAATTGTTGCAAATTCTCTCATGGCTGGAACAACTTCTTCGATGTTCACCACAAAACTTCGACGATGATGCTTTCGGAACGGCCAATCTCTCTTGAACCTCAAAGCTGCCCGTTCTACCACTTTTAGAACAATGTCAAGAGGACTTTACAGGATTGTTCACCGCAACTGCATTGCCTCAAGTCTATTCTGACATGGTGTGAGAGCGGATTTGTAGAACGTAAGAGTTAGAGGGATGCAAGTCAAGATTCCGAGAGCAACACGAATTGTGAGCAAAGAGGAAAATGTTAACGGGCACCTTGCCTGACCGATGTCTTTGACATGAAAACCAATCCCGACGCTGGCAGCATTGATGAGACCTTCTCGCGTTTTTACTTCCAGAACGTGGACAACCACGAACTGCGTTTCTAAATTCGTTCAAGATCTTCGAAGAAGGCGAACACTTTTCGGTTGACTCATTGAAGCGCGTGCCGACCGAGAAGAAACTTCTTCAATTTTTCAAAGCAGAAATGGAAGCCTTCGGAGCTACAACAGCATCAGACAGTTCTTTTCTGAACTTGAAAATCAATCCAATGAAACCGCGAGATTGAGCAGCAAACGTTCGCCGTTTCGTGACACTTTGTAGAAGAAGCTACCGAATAATTTGATGCTATCCGAGCCAAACCGACTTGAAGATCTCAATCAACTCTACTGTCACCGTTTACTATAGTCAAGAGAGTTTCGGCCCCGAAGTCGTCGTCGTCGTCGATGTCGAAGTGGTGAACGTGGATGAAGTTGACTGAAATGTTGTTTCGCAAAGCCGTGCCAAACCGCGAACGGCGCCGAGTTTCGAAATCTCATTATAAAAACATCCCAAAACCGCTAACCGCCGGAGTCGTCGCTTCAGTTGTCGTGCAGACGGGTTCGGTACCGAGGTTGACCTCTTCGTCGCTGTCCTCCTCCGAGGTCGTCGAGAGTGGCTAAGTGCTCGTGGTTGATGAACGCCACGAGGCCACAACCTAGAAAGTCTTTTCTATTGTGGAAAAGGCAGTTGAAAAGATGAACAGGAAGGAATTTTGACCTTGAGCTTGAGGTTCTCGGGAAACCCTTCGACCAGCTCGCTCGTCAGCATCAATTTCATGAAAAGGTTAACGGTGGTTTCATGAACTAAATAAGCAACGGTGATGAGTTCTGGCATAGCTAGGTCTATCGTGGAGAGGCCTTTTCCTGCTTGAAAATTCCTTTTCCTGCCTAACGAGCGTTCCTGAGAAGTTTGGATAGATAGAAAAACTGTAAGGGTCCACTGCTGTTTCATTGATGGAATAAGTCGCTGGACGAGATTTGACATACGTTGAAAGGTTTCGTCTGTTGCCGTTTTTTGTGAAAAAAAAAGCAAATGCAATCCAAGTGCAGGTATTTACAATATCTTGCCATGTCGCAAAACAGTTTCATTCCGGCTTCGTTTCTTGTCTTTGCGCATAGTTAGTCAACAGTTTCAAGCGACAAATTAACAAGCTGATTTGTGACGCCGTTGATAACTCACTTCCGTCGATGGGTAAGGGAACATACATTGAGAAAGAAGAAGATGCGCTATAGGAAGAAGAAGCACACGAGTGTTAGCTGACAGTTTCAAGTGATCAGTTTAGGTGCAGGCATTTTCGGTTGGCAATCTTGTGAAGAAATCATTCTCCATCTTGGAGGTTCGCAAAGGCTACAGGTTGCTCTTAGTTTATGAAGTTGTTGACGACGAGCTTGAGCGGACTTCAAGCTTCTCCATAGTCCACATCGCCAGCCTCCACTCTTTATTTCAACCGACTTTTTGAATTCCAAAAACAGTGAACGAGCATGGAAAGAGGCACTTGATTATCACAGTTTTTGAGAAAAGAAAGACAAAACAACAAAGCAATATTTACTGCCAGTATTTTGAGGCGAACTTCGATGACGACTACTTTAGAGTCATCGACGATTCCTAATTGAAAGACAAAGTCACGGAGAGGGAATCGTCGCCGACTTTGCCTCAGCATCCGCGGTAGAACTTCATTTGTCTCACGAAGACAAGGGCGTCTGAGACCGCTCATCATAAGAAAGGAACCAACAAGTTTAGCAGAACATCTTTGACCGACGTTTGCGTATTTTGAAGGCCTTGATAGCAGCAACTAATTGCAGTTTCAAGATCATTTCGTGAGAATGCCAATATCGGACGTTTTTTTCAAGGCAATTACACTATTCAAACGAAACTGTGAGGTTCAGAGTCAAGGCGAAATCTCGGATAACCTTCCCGTAGATTCGCGGTTTTGTGACATTTTAAAAATAAAGGTGCCAAATCGGGTCATGTTTTTGGAGCCGATCGGACCTGAATTGTAAATTAGATCTTGTGTCAACGTCGTCACACTTACTATAACTCGCAGTTTACCGTTTCAACGTGGCTGAAAGTGCTAGCAAGTCATTTCTCTAGCTAATTCGTCCGCTTTATCAGCCTTCGCACTTCCTGACCAACTCTTTACGTCAACAGACTTTTTGAAGTCAAAAAACAGTGAACGAGCTTTGAAAGGGACACTTGATTATCACAGTTTTGGAGAAAACAAAGTAAAAACAACAAGGCAATACTGTCAGTATTTGAAGGCGAACGTGGAAGATCTCAAGGGAAGAGAGTGCGAAGGATCTGAGAGAGACTCGGTGGGGCCTCGGTCGTCGAGGTCGAGAAGAAACTCCAGGGTTCCTCCGGGTTCTCAGTGGTTGTTGTTTGTAGTCCGTTGAACCTCCTTTGTCGTCGCTTCAGTTGTCGTGTAGACAGGTTCAGTGACGATGTTGGCCTCTTCTTTGCTGTCCTCCTCCGAGGTCGAAACGAAAGGCACGCTGGACGCCACTCTCAAGACGATCAATTTTTGCAAACCTCCTCCAGCTGAAGATTTCCACGAGTTCTTTCCTCCATCGAAGGCGTCACGAGTTTGGAACAACTTTCGTCTTCTGTGCATTACCTCTTTCGATATTTTCAAAGCAATCTCACCTACTTCAAAACTCACTTCTTACGAGCCTCACTGAGATGTTTTGTGTGGAAAACTGTGCGGGTAAGCTGCTGTTTCACGTGCGGAACAATTTCTAAGCCGAGTTTTGTTGCTAGTGATGAGAGTATTCGCATTTCCTCGGTTCGATGAGCTTCCCCGACAAGTGGATCGTCTTGCCTGCAGCCGAAGTCTGGATGACGCCTTCCTTCACTTCTCAGCACAGTTTTTGAGTCTAACAGGTTGTACTGCAGTCACCGCCTCTCAACGTGAGATAGATAAGCGTGAAGTTCGTCGAAGCTCCTCGCCTCCTAACTAAACGCAAAGGGCATCACAAGATTGGCGACGGATTTCGACAGTTACATTTAGCGCCACCACAAAACCACGAGTCTCCGAGGCGTTGGGTAGATTGGCTTGGTGAAGATGTCTCTTCATCATTCTCCATCTTGGAGGTCCGCGAAGGCTACAAGTTGCCTTAGTTGATGAAGTTGCTGACAACAAGCTTGAGCGAACTTCAAGCATCTCCACAGCTCACAATCAGTTCCTTGTGCAGTTGAAGTTCTGAGCACTTCTTCGCTCCACAAGAATTTTTTTTTGAGAATCTCGACCTTGAAATGATCACACCCCACGGTTTCGACGAGGTGTGCCTTTGCTGGTTGGAGCGAGATATACGACGTTGCTCACTGCAACTTCATGGCCTCAAGTCTGCTCTGACGTGACGTGAGAGCAAAGTCGAAGAACGCAGAAATTAGAGGGATGTACCAATAGTACGTCGAGGTTCTGAGAGCAACACGAATTGTGAGTAAAGAGAAGAATGCCGACGAGCGCCTTGTCTGATCGACGTTTCAATTGGCAAAAAACCGTGCTTGACAATGGAAACATTGACGAGATATGTTCGCGTTTTTTACTTCTAGAGCGTCGACAGCCGTGAACTGCGTGCTGCCTCAGGACTCTACGCGTTACCTTCGATGAACGCTCTTTGAATGGAAGAAGAGCTGCCGGAAGCGAATTATATTGCTAACGAGTCCGCATAAAACGTTTCAATGCGATTGAAACCCGTTAACTGATGGTTACTTCGGTAGTGAAGCGCAAATTTATAGCGCCTCCTTCATTCAAACTACTTTCAACAATAATCGAAAAAGCTAGAGCTAAATTGTCCGAGAGCAACGGCGGCACATTTATGAACTGCTCAAAACCGTCAAGCGCCAAGTGCGGCTCTTTCGGATTGTGAGCTATGGACAGGTTTCACTGCGAACTCCTTCTGACTTTCGTTCTCTGTCCTTCTTGCTTTGACATGTTCTGAGGATTGTAGACGCCTTCAGTTGCAAAAGAAGAGCACGCTAGATGCCTTCCCCAAGACGTTCAATTCGTGCAAACCTCCTACAGAGCGCCCGAAGATTGCCACGAGTTCGTTCCTCCATCGAAAGCTTCACGAGTTTGGATTTCCTTTTTTTCTTTCATCTCTTGTGCATTTGAATGTTTCGATATTTTCAAGGCAATCTCGCCGCCCTTGTCTATCGAAAGTAGTGACGCATCAACGCAGAATAGATGTCCGCAGTTTGTCGAAGCACCGCGTTTTCAAGTTCGAAAACCACGAGCACCCTGCATCGACGACTTCTGAGAAGACGAAATACAATAGTTGTCTTTGTGACAGCGTGAAAGGGCAAAAAGAATGAAGCAGATTCAGTTCTAACCCGCTTGGAACGAATTCTTTATTCCTGGAGGTGGAGGGATCGGGGAATGTCGACGCGGCGATCCCTCTCAGGGGCCCGACGGCGCGGTCTTCTCGCCCGGCGAGCGAAGGTCCGTCTTTTCTATAAGGCATACTTCTCTTCTCCCCCAGTTGAATTACGCGAAGATGGAGTTCCGGTGGTCGAGCTGGCCTCTTTCCCGTCCTTCGCCAGCTCCTTCTCGTCGCTCGGCGTCTTTCCGGTGGAAGGCGGGTCGGACTTCTGCTCGAGACCCTT
>JAQIXL010002369.1:0-13339 GCA_034700245.1 Poikilolaimus oxycercus | reverse complement strand
GTATTATCGGTATTGCCAAAAAATCGGTATTATACCGATTTTTCGGTATCGGTTCGGTTTCGGTTTCCAACCCTATTCGACACCTCATTTTCAGCAGAGTCTAGGAAAACTAATCACTGCTCGCTTGCAGACGGAAATAAAAGATGGAAAGCGTTCGGCAAAGCAGTGAAGATGAAGGCTTCGGGGCGAGTTCAAGTGAAGGATCATTGGGAGCGGGCAACGCACCTTCACTTGGAGACCTAAAGGATCCGACGGAAGGCGAATATTCGAATCATTATCACACCACCAACATGGTCATTGCACAAGGCGCCTATGGAACGGTCGTCCTTTCAACGAGACGAAGCGATCGCCGAAGAGTGAGTTGTTTACGCCTTCATCAACGGAAATGAGCAGACAGTGACAAAGTTCATCGTGAAGCGAGCTGTTCAACATGAGACGTGGATGATCAGTGCAAGGCGTGGAGGACGCACCGTACCAACAGAGATTGAACTCCTGCAGACAATCAACCATCCAAATGTTGTTCAGGTAGCAAGTCAAGACGGTCTTTAATGCAAATGTTTCAGGCCGAAAACGTCTTCGAGAACTCCGTCTACTATCAAATCGTCTTCCCTTTTCATTCTGGCACAATCGACCTCTTTACCTTCATTGACCATCGGGCTCGTCTCGATGATGCTCTCTATGCCCATATCTTCCGCGAGGTTTGGCATTTGTCCCACGAAAACACTCAAATTAAGGTTTGCGCTGGTATTGCTCATGTACATTCTCTTGGCCTCCTTCACCGGGACATCAAAGACGAGAATGTTTTGATTCGACCAGATTGGTCTTGTCAAGTCTGTGATCTGGGAGCTTGTGTCCCACAAACCGACGATATGATCCTTAGCTACTGTGGCACTTATGATTATGCAGCACCGGAGGTCATTATCGATAAGTGGTGAGAGGGCGATTAGGAGAAGTGAATATTCTCAGCTACCACGGCTTTCCCTCGGAGATGTGGTCTTTGGGCGTGATGCTCTTTGCGCTTCTCTATAAAGATGTCCCATTTCACAAAGTCTCGAACATCACGAGGATGCCCGTTATGTTGCGCGACGGCATTTCTAAAGGTTTGTGCTTTCGACGCTATTCAACTGACACACTCAGGCGCCACTCGTTTGCTTATTGGCCTTCTAAAGAAGAATCCCAAAGAGCGTATGACGATGGAGCAACTCTGGGCGGATCCCTGGATGCAGCAGGCTGTCGACCTCAGTGGCTACGACTTCAAGCAACTGGTCAAAGATGGTGAGCGCTGACGTAATTCTAATGTTTGTCTTCAGAAAAGCAGCCGTTTGATGTACGAAAATTGTCGCAAAAGAGGACAATGAGTTTTTAATGGATTATTCCTGACAGCCCGGTGTCTAGTGCCAGAATAATCGAAGCATTAAATCGCTCTATGAGTGTTTCAGCCTGTATTTACTGTGAGGCATAAGCTTATACCGGTATTCATTTGCGTCTTCGTTGAAGTAGTTTTCTTCGAGTTTAATAAAGAGTTTATGTATTAGCCAAAACAGATCGACATTGTGGCCAGTATCCAGACAAACTAAGGCTCGGTTGGCGAGTAGCAGCCGACTCCAAGTTGCCTTCATGAAGTTGATCCTCCTCTAGTGGCCAAAAAAGCGCGCTTCCCGAACGCCTATGATCTGTGTCCGCGCAACTTAACAAAGAACTTGAATGGCGTATGTATTGACCGCAACTTTCGATTCTCCTAAAGCTAGTCCTTCTACGTTTGGAACCCTCAAACACCGAACCAACAAAGACGAAATCAAAAAGTGTGTCGCCAAGTATAAGGAAGTGGTGACGCTGAACACGTTCCCTGCACAATTCGTTTCGTTGCTCGACTTCAGCAGAAACCTTTGAAGGTTAAAACGCGCTCCTCGCACAACACAGCCATAAACTGAGGAAATTTATGGGCGCTACATTTCGGACTCTGTCAATTTGGAGATTGAAGAATCAAAGAATGAATCAGAAGATTAAGCGAACTCTCTCAAAAGCCTCTTTTCACCTGTTTCAAAGCACAATTTGGAAGATAAAATTGAATTAAACAAACATATTTCGCATAAATTTGAAATGATTGAAATGCAGGAAGTTTTCGTTTTCCGTTGAATAATTCAGTCTACAGTAAACCGATCATGAACGTTCTTTGACTGTACAGAATAGTTTGTTGCTCGCTCCAGCAGCACCTTTAATGGTTCAACTTGCTCACGATGTATTAATGTGAAACGCTCGGCAGCTTCTTTGTCGTGACATTGTTCACGTGAAGGTTGACGTTTGAAAAACAGAAGAAACGAGTACGACGTCGATCCGCACGTCCAGGACCCGCACAATGAGTTGTGGTCCTTTCGGCGCTCTATATAAACTTAACCCGAGTCCAAATGATCAAACGTTCGAACCATCAAGCGATGATCAGCTGGCGCTTCCTGTTCACAGTTCTCCTTCTCGTTCTCGTCGGTGAAGGTAGCTGTGGATACTGCAGCAAAGCCTTCCTGCTTTGGTTTAGTGGCCTCTCAGTGGTATCCAAACGTCTGGAGCCTGCCGAATCCCTTCAACCTCTTCGCCTGGACACCGAACTACCACAGCTACAATGGGGGCATGAGCTACCATGAGCTGCGGCGTCGGGCATACGCAGGTGAATCTGCTGTAGACTCAAATCTTAGAGTTCAGGAACGGGAGCCCGTGCAACTGGATAAGAAGAGAACTCGACTCATCTATGCTTTAGAACAAGGGAACCTTGCTCATCTGCTCCGTGTATCATATCCTTTCTTGCATGTACATTTCCGAAATGTTTTGTTGATTGAGATAAAGAGTTGTGCCTCGCCTATCGAGTAGTGGTCCTGTTGACTCTTTGGTATCTGGAATGTCCCATGGTTTTGGACCATCATCATCATTTGGTCTTCTCTTAGGCGCAGGCTTCTATTCTTCCGGTTCATCTGCATCCCAAGGCTTCCTGGGCTTCAATGGCAAGGTGCCGGTCGCTTCAAGCTCATCGTCATCATCCTGGGGCTGGAGCATCGGAACCGTTTTCTGAGGCTCGTCGGGCTTCCTCTTAGGATCTTTGTTCCGTGTTGGTCCTTTCGTTGGAGGTACTTATCTATACCAAGACAAAAGAGAGAGAGAGAGAGCGAGAATCTAAAAAAGACTTGAACAAATTGACGTATAGTAGATTTCATTTGACGTAGTGGTGCTGAGGGGTTTGGTTTTGTTCGACAGCGATAATCCGTCGATCCTACTCAATCCAGCTGACGCTTTTGTTTGATCGCTGACTGAGTGACTGCAGTTAGTGCGACCACTCTGTTGCTTTTCTCAAAACGACTTTTGACAAGTACGTTAATGATACCTTTATTAACAGCGCTGCCAGGGTTTCGCGGTACTGCGAGGAAAAGACAGGATAAAGAAGGAAGCCGAGGACAGCATTCAGATCGCAGATGAAATCGACAAGCTAAAATCTTGCGATTTATTGTACTTCTCGAGAACTTACATCAACTATTTGATTGAAAACGAATCGCTTGAAGTCTTCTGGATAAAGTGCCGTGAGCATATAGAGAACGGCTTTTGGTGTTTCGGCCACAATATACAACGCTAGAAGTGTGACAAGCATATAGGTGGTGCGGTTGAATTTAGCTTCAGCTGGTGTTTCCCGAGTAATGTTTAAACGTCTCGCCTGTGACTATGATTAAATATGTCTCTGAGACTAACGTAGGCCCGTTTCAAAGCAATTATAAGGGCAGCTGTTAATAGAATCATCAAAGTGCACGGCACTGTCTAAGATGAAACTCATCTGAACGAGATTTCGACTACCTTTAAGAGTATTGCGAAAAGCCATCCGTTTGCCACGAAAAGCCCGCAAGTTGCGGGGTGTGGAGAGTTTGTTTCTCGGTACAAATCTGTCGTATTTTCTACTTTCTCGATGCGCTGTAAGACTAGCAAGGGAGAAACGACGAAAAAGACGCAAAACACAACGGTAAGTTGTATCTTCCTGAAGAGGTTTTGCTACCTCTTTAAATGCGAGATTTTCCTCACCAAGCTGCAGAAGGATCTAAAAACCGACTGTGAATGTTGGTGACGGCTTGAAGTCGCACAAAAGCTGTGGCAACTAGCATGTACAGGGCTGAATTATGTGCGACTTTTCTGTCCCATAAGTAAAACATTTGTAATGCAACTCACAAAATTATATTAGAAGCGAAAAAATAGAGACCCCATGCGTAGGTGAGACCAGGTTTGTAATAATCGCGAAATCTTCTGTGAAGAGTCCATATCTCTTCCACAATCAGAACAATTGTTTCACATCCAATTGCACAGGTCAGCTGAAGATTGATTCTTTATAATGGCTTGACTCACAAGTCGATTGACTGTGCTGCGCATCATGACGGGACGTGTCAAGACGATGATGTGGACAACATTTGCTGTAATTCCGAAAACAAAAAGAGAGGACATGAGAGTGGGGCCGACTCTCAAGTAGGTCCTTTAATCGGCTCACGATTTGCTGACAGTTACAACTTACAAGCGCATTTCCATAAAGAAATAAATGACCGAATGGCTGCTGATGTCACTATTGTTGAACAGGAGAAGCGGGGGCCCACAGCTTTCATTCGGCCAAAGCGACATTTCAAACTACAGAGCACTGCTTTGAGGATAAACCTAGCAGTCTACAGAAATATTCTAGATATTACTGCAACGCACATCGGCTCCTTTTTATGCTCCAAAAGACAAGCGCTAACTAACGAGAGAAGCGCAAAGACGAGATTTAGATTACTGTTTTAGGTATGCTGTTGATGCTATTTGTACGCAGTGCAAAATAATTACAAGCCATTGAGAGAATAGAGAAACACTTTTGATACGGTAGTGTGTTATTGCTGAACAGGAAGCACTGCAATTCATCAAAACAATGTCTGGAGAAACAGACTTCAAGAATGCTGTCTGCTCGTTTGTGGCTTGTTCTTTTGATTTGCTACAGCCTGCATGCTCCATTTAGCCCAACAACGATCTTTCGGTTCTCAATATCTCATTTGGCTTCCATTACTGCAATAGAAAAGAAAGCTGTTGGTATAGAACTGGAAGAGTGCATTGCAAACCAATAGCAAAAGCGTCTACGTTTTTATTATTGCTTTATTTTCCTATCAAAGCATTTCTTTTTTCTTTTTTTTCGTTATTTTCAGGGATCAAGGCTGTACGCCTGCCTGCTGGGCACGGGGAAGTCGAGGCTTGCTCCCGTAGATGGAGATACTGCCCGGGCCTCTCCAGTGCCAAGGTGGGCAGGGGCTTCACGGCGTCGACGCATCAAAGCGTGGAAACTTTATTTGAGACAAAAAAGTGTGTAGCGACAAAAGCACTGATTGTTGCCTAATAGGCGGATAGTATCGGCGGCTATCGTGATTTGCTGGAGCCAGTCTGGCGGAAATACTGAAATCCTGTCAACAGCGAATTTGCCCATAAGTTCCTCACTTACTCTACTAATTACAAAACATTATCACGAAACGTTCTTTACATGTTGTTTGAAAGAAGGAGGGGCTGCATTCACTGCTATGCTTCTGCGAAACTAAAAATTTAACTCTTTAGCCAACATTCATTAAGTGAAAGCAGCTGCTTTTCTTGGAATTTCTGCCAAGCGTTTGAAGAGAAGAGGTACAGATGCACTCGAAGAAAACGTATTCATATATTCACAAAGATCGCGCTGGTGCCAAGGCCATGTACGTAATCGAACTTTCAACGAAATTTACAGACTTGGCTCTGAGATCATTTCTTACACTGAATGTACCGCCTTCTAATGTGGCAAAGTTTTTCACGCCCCGTACGATATAAGACCTTTTTCTTCATGCCGTTTGTCGAACTGGGCGATGAGATCTTTACGATAACCAAGGCGATTTTTCCAATAACGCTTATCAACAACTCGCTGATCATCTACATGGTTCTCGTGCATTCCTCGCAAATGCGCATCTATCGCTGGTGTCTCTTGAACATGACCGTAGGCCTTTTTTCTACTACACTGTGCTGCATTATTGTTCGAAACAGTTCAAACTATAACCAAATGATTTCAGTTGTCGGGGTTTCTTTACGACATTTTCATGTGCTTCCTTATGGCTCCAGTCTATGTGCCGCCTCGCTGGTCCGGTTACACGACGGGCATTCTATGGAAGACCTTTCACTTATCCTCGCACATTCAACTGGCCCGTTTCACTTCCTCCGAAACACTTAGCCTCTTGTTCTTTTAGTGCTTCATGATCGAAATTATGTGCCTAGTGCTCATCGCGATCGTTATCAGCTTTTACTGCCGATTTCAAGTTTGTTTTGTTTTTCGAAGCCTAATCTTGTCGATGCTTCAAGTTGTTGCAACCCGAGAACTCAATTCTGCGTTTTGGCCGTCGTGGCCACAGTTTTGTTATCGTTTCGGCATATCTTCTACCAGTAGCGTCCGTGGTCTTAATTGCACGAAGCTATGTGGATCGGCAAACACTTGAAAGTTATATCCTCGAAGTTGGTTTTGTAAAAAAAACGTTTACTAAAAGTCCAGAATGACCCTGAAGCATTGGACTTTCTTCATCAATACGATTCGGCCGAAATTTACTACCCACGACTCAACCCTAGGCTCGAGATTGGCGTCCTCTTAGGTGTGGGCATCATCTCAACGGTGATTCTTGTTGGTTCACCGTTGCTTCGAATGGCGTAAGTCTTGGTTTTAAACACACAAAGTTGTGGATTAGCTTGCGATATCTAGCTGGGTCGCAAACGAAAATGAGCGAGAAGACTCGACGAATGCATCTCCAATTCATTCGTGCCCTCATTCTGCAGGCTTGAATTTTGCTGAGACGATTGCTTATAGATTTTTTCTCAGATAACCTTTCCAGTCTCGTTTTTACTCGCGCCCATAGCGCTCGTCGTCACCGCCGGCACCTTCAATCTTCAGCTGCAGTGTAGGTTGCTTGAAAAACCGCAAACATGGCGATTCTAGACTGGTGTCAACTTTCGATCGCGCTCTCGACTTTGCACTCGCCGCTTAGTTCAGCGTTGATTCTCATGCTCACACAGCCATACAGAGCTGTCCTCGTTAGATGGTGGCATGAGGCGATGTCCGGTCTTTCATTTACTCGACTCCTTGGCAATCGACAACATTGCATTAGTCATGCAGAGACCTCATTTCATGTTTAGCAGGTGCCATTTTCTCTTTATCAACCATTTTGGCAGAAACGGACCACTTACAGAATCCCCAACTGTTAGCGGCGAGCCAGTTCTTCGTGCAGCTCCCTCAACAGCCTAGCCCAATGTCGAACCGTCAAAACGAAAAAATCTACTCAGAAAACCGTGACATCGAAAGGAACTGCGTCAAGGATATGCTACTTTCTGCTCACGGCTTCAGCATTGGTCCAAATGCTGCGCCTTGTTTTGGTGCTCCTTCTCTCTGTTCTCTTCGTCTATCTCCAGCAATCGACAACGTCCGAGCTCTTTCTTCTGTACTGACATCAAGTTGCTTTCGGAAGAGGAAAGAAAACGCGGATTCCCAGACGATTTTTCATACTTGCCCGTCACCCCCACTGGAGGTTCTTTAACAATTGAACAGTATGAGTCACTCGATGCAGGAGTGCGAATCCTCCTCCCACGAAGCGCAAAAAGTGTTCCGCGCACCCAATGTACGTAGACAAACATGTAGTGGATTATTGGGGAGCGTCGTTCCAGTGCAGTTTGGTCACACATTGAAATTTCCTCCTATTTTCACTTTTTCGGCGACCATTAAGAGCGTCCGTTCTCCCCTCGGTCCGCTTGTTATGAAATGACGTTGATCTGCTCAGGCATGAACGACGTGATAAAAACAACGATCTCCATCATTTTCGACAGTACAAAAGGAAAGCAGTCTAGGTGAGTTGACATCGAGCCCTCGGTTCTTCTGAGGAAATCCCGAAGCTGCAATGCGTTCGCTGGTTCTTCTAGTCTGTGTGGCGCTGGCTATGGCCGAGAGTGGAGGCTTCTCCGGTCCACCGGACGGCTTCTCGGGACCGCCACCCGGCTTCTCTGGTCCGCCGCCTGATGGCTTCTCTGGTGGACCAGGAGGTCACGGACATCACGGCTCTGGACCGCCGGGAGGCTTCTCTGGAACCCCGCCCAGCCGCGCTCGTCGTGGTGCAGGCTTCTCGGGCTCTCCTCCACCAGGCTTCTCAGGACATCCTCATGGTTCAGGCTTCTCGCATCCCGCTGGATTCTCCGGACACCCCCACCACAGCACACCAGCCGCCTAAATTATTGCTATTCATGACATTGCCCGACTGTGATTTCTTTCAGCAATAAATACTCGACAAAGTGAAGCCATCATCAAGTCAATATCCGTTCTATACGAGCACTGACGACGAACAGCAAAGTTGTACGAAGACGACCATTCCAGACTCGAGGAAAAAAAACCAGGGTTTCATGATGTGAGAAGGGAAAGGCAAGGAACAGGGAAGAATAGGGGAGGCGGGGGGAAGTGAAGGGCCGCGGGAGTGGAGTCAGGTTCACGAAGACCGGGATTGCCCCCTTGTTTCGACCAGGCCCTAGTCACCCATGGTCCTAGGGCCGTGGGCGCCTACGTCACCCAATTCCATCTACTCTCCTTCGCCACTCCGGAGTATGCGCGTAGTTTCTCGTTTTGTTCAACTCATAACATCTGAGGACGAGTAAGTTGACACTCTAATGATACTTTTTTCGTCTTATTCAGCAGTTTAACTATCCTTTGAGATTCCTCTACCAAATCCTAGATTAATGATATATAGACACGCTAGGTGTTTAGGAAAGACGGCAAGATGAGCTGGAAAAATGGCAGCAACAGGTTCGAGCCGCTTCAGAGCGTTCGGAAGTCGATGTTCCGGAATCCTATGGGTGCGGGATGGCTGACAATTCTCCTCGCTTTTGTTCTCATTCAGGTGTCTTGCTTCATCTTTGAAAGCTATTTTACTTGCAGTTGATGATGAGCATTATCAAGCATTCCTCGCATCCGACGATAATTATCATCACGCCAACATATAGTCGACCAGAAAGATTAGCGGATATGACGAGGTTTCTTGCGCTTGGTTTTCCCGGCAAAATTATGCTTCAGATTTTCGCAAACCATTTCTCATATCAAAAACCTCCACTGGATCGTCATTGAGGATGGAAATAAAACAGCTTCGGCGGTGGAACGACTGTTGATTCGTACTGGCCTTCCATACGTTTACTTTGCGACCACCTCGGAGCCCGGCTATCCAAGTCTGTGTGCCCCATTTCTTGCGGGCCGAAAGCTAATTTTGCAGAACGCGGTTGGACGCACCGCAACGCGGCGCTCACCTACATTCGACGCGCTTACGCCGACTACAAGAGGCCAGGTTCAAACTGTTTTCGAAACCTCTTGGTAACCAAGAACCACACGCTTTTAGGCGTTGTCTATTTTGCGGATGATGATAACTCCTACGA
Organism: Poikilolaimus oxycercus; assembly: GCA_034700245.1. Taxonomy (NCBI): domain Eukaryota; kingdom Metazoa; phylum Nematoda; class Chromadorea; order Rhabditida; family Rhabditidae; genus Poikilolaimus; species Poikilolaimus oxycercus. Next base: position 3,898 of record JAQIXL010002369.1, on the reverse strand, counting down.
CATTCGTCTTTTCAACGATTATGTTCGCAATGTGAAGACAATAGGATTCTGGGCTGTCGGTGAGATTTGCCTTGCTTCGATTGCATGAACCATTAGGCCTCTCGGGCAACGCCCTCGTCGAGGCGCCGCATGTCGAGAACGACACCATCGTTGCATGGGACACGGTGAGAGCAGACTAATGTTCGAGTCTATGAATTTTCTTGCAGGTTTATGCACCTACAAGGGCGTTTGCCACGGACATGGCTGGCTTTGCGGTAAATCTCGATCTCATTCTGCACACAAAGTCAGTCACTTATTTTTTAAGTACTCCTAATTTAGCGCTTCGTTTCATATCAACTGCACAAGATCGATTCCGGAGCCATGCTTCCTTCAACAATTCAAAATCAAAAAGGAGATGGCTCAGGCGTTTGGTTATGAGGAAGATCCCAAGGTACACTGACTCCAGGACAAAAGAAATCTTTCAGGAGATCCTTGTTTGGCACACGAAAACAAAGACTAACTTCTTTGGGGGTTATCGAGGTCAACGACATGGTTATGTGATCGAGTGAAAGTAAGTTTAAGATGCTACTGCGTATTTTTGAAGTAGATTTTGTTCCAGGAATCTCAAAGTGAATGTGTGTTGGCGTGCAAGCCTAATAATCTCAAAGTGAATGTGTGTTGGCGTGCAAGCCCGTGTTGGCGTGCAAGCCTAATATCGAAGCCCGAGGACCGCGGACTTCTTTCAATTATCCGTCAACACGGCGGACTCATTAAAGATTTTTGCTCGTTTCGTGGTCTTAAAACGCTGCCTTCCCCGTTCGGCTGCTTTCTCCAGTTTCTTGTGCCTCTATTATCTCACGCAACTTAGGGGAAAGTGTTTCGGGCTTTCTAAGAAGCTTATAATGAAAAAGAGTCTGGCCTATCGGCTAATGAAATCTCATCACGACTATTTGGACGACCACAGCTCACATAGTCCACGCGCTTGAATGCAACGCTGAGATAAAATTCCCCAGCTTTGGGTCCTCGAAGGCGACGTCTTGTTCAGAGGGCGCAGAGAAACGACATTTTATCGGGTTGGGTACTCATCAATGCATTCAAAAGCTCTCGCTCAAAGCATACAGTTGACAAAGTGCGCGTTGCAGTGTGTTGCAATCAGCCGTAAGCCATTTACGTCTGCGTGGTTGCGAAAAACTGGCGCAGTTGTTAACTTCATCCGGATTACCATCCCAGTTGGTGTACGTAACGTTCTGCAGTGAATTCTTGAAGGCATTCAAGCCAATAGGGCAACCTCTCGATCGGTCCACGCCCAGTAGCCCGAAGTGAGGTCGAGGCCAATCCAAAACGTCTGATTGTCGATAGCAATCCCTGTGACTTGTTGCAGACACGCTAGATCTCACCGGCAACCGCAGAGTTTTCAAAGGAGTTGTGAATGGCGACAATGGTCGAACGAGAATTCATGCTCGCGCACAGCTCGCCGGATTGAGACCATGTTAACTGAAATCGAACTTGTCTCTAAATCCACAGCCTACGTTTTGTGCCGTCATACGGTAGCACTTGCCTGGCACGGTCTTCGAGGTCTCTCAACCAGACGGACAGGATCCATTGCTTGATGGTATCGGTGTCGGCTCCGTGACAGTCTCGTTGAAAGTGCAGCACAAGAGTTCGAATCCAAGTACCGGACCTCGACATTCGCCAATTGGCACTTCGAGTGCCGCACAGACGTCGACATCGAGGCAGCGCCACACATGATAGTTTTGATGCGGACCATTTGTTTGGATAAAGGCGCAAGCGCCAGAACATGAACAAAGCTCGCCAGCGATGGGAAGAATGTTTGGAGTGAGCACCCCTTGATATGCGTCGAGACAGCTCAAGTCTTGAGCGTTTGTGATTGGGTTCGCGGTGGGAGGTGAGCCATTTGAAGTCATCAGATCCGCGTTGTAATTACACATGTCGCTAGCGCAACAACACTCGTTCCTAAGTCATTCAAAATAATGTTGAGATTACTGTGTGCACTTACATGAGACTTCCATTAAGCCACTGACAAGGTCGCGTGACGTCGTCCACGTATTGGCCACGGACTGCAATGCACGAATCTTGGCGCATGCACTGATATAAATCGGTTCCAGTTGCCGGACCGTTGTAGCCGGCACACACTTCGTCCGGTGCGCACTCCTCGATGCTGCCCTGCACTTTTTTAAGTAATTAAAAAAGTAAAACTGACGAAGAACGTGCCCTGATAGCTGAAGCCGGAGTAGCACGAGAGTGGGCCATTTAGCGATGGATACGGTATAAATTGATTATTGCAGAGGTTGTCAGTGCAGACGCAAGTAGTTAGATTGTCGAGTCTTATACAACTTTGGCCATCCAGCGGCTCGAGAAGCGCCAGCGACGCACAACCAAAGATCCGAGTACGGTTATCGTTATACATGTGTGTGACGCAAATTCCGCTCTTGCACATGTCGACGCCACCACGGAGATACAGCCCAGACCCAGAGTTTGCAATTCCGTTGTAACACTGACTGAAGACAAAAGTAAGTAAATGTGTGTTTAGAAGCCTTCCTTACATAGTGAGATTCGCGGGTTCACCCGTCGAAATGAATGGCGATTGACCGGTGAGGCCGGTGTTGCAATTGTCCGATGAACAAATAGATTGACAGGGGACTTCGCCGTAAGCGTCAGCATGGTTACAGCCAACGCCCTTGTTGGACCCATAAAATCCGTTTCCAGCAATCTATTGTAGAATCATTAGATATTTCGTTTCAGTACAAACCCTGAGTGAAGAGCAGAAGTAGAAATAATATTCGCCGTTGTTTATGGTCGGACCGCCTTGGACCACAATGCATTGAGGATTGTCGTTCGAGCATTCAACCTATAGCATTCAACACATCAGAGATCGCGCTAAAGCTAGATATTCAAACCGTCGTCCCGAATTGTCTTGGTGTCGAACTTCAAGCATCGATTATAAGACCGGTTGAGCAAAATAGACACGCAACTGGGATGAGCGAAATGCCCAGAAGCACAATAGCAGAGACGGCCCACGCCGTCATTCTTCTACGACGGCGAACAATCGCGCGAGCTCGGATGATTATATGGACGTTTTTCGACCTCTTTTGGCGTTTTTGGAAACGTGTCGTTTTGAGTGGGGGGCACACGTGTGCTGCAAAACAAAGATCAGAAGACGCAAAGTTCGTTTATGACTTTTGCGAACGAAACGCAAGCGTCGTTGACAGTTTTATCTAACGCCACGCACACGCCGACAGTGGCCACTTTCGCTTCTTGACTTAGGGACTTCTCATAATCAGTGGTACCCGAAAGTCAAGAGTCCTTCAGCCTAGATATCACACTCCACTATTACAATGGGGGAATGATGAAGCACCATAAATTGTGTAGCTTCGGACTTACGCACTTTGACATCTAGAATGTAAATATCAAAGTTTACAATTAGAGTTTAGGAACGGAGGCCCATGCAAGAAGGTTGTAGTCACCCAATTGACGAAATTAGAGGGCATTTGAAGTAGCCGAAAATGTTGCCTATTTGTTTGTGGCTGTCTTCACGCTTTATGAGCGGTCAGTGGAAGGCATCATTTCTGCGATACTAGAAGGACTGTGTGTGTTCTTGTTGCGGTCACATCGATCTATTGTTTTGTATATATCGTTAGTGAATCCTCGCTTGAGCCGAGACCATCGCGCGTTTCTAGCTTGCCTTCTCTCTCTCCTTTTCTTTCTCGCCCAACAAGAGAGAATTTATGGCATCGTAAAGACGGCGCAAACACTGTGACCGTCGACGAAAAGTTTGCGCGGCGCGCTGGAATGAGGAAACAGACAAAAACGTTAATGGGCGGTAATGAGCAGAAGGTTAAATAAAATGCCGCGCGGCGCGACGCGCCGCGCGAAGTTTGGTTTGCCCACGGCCTCGGCA
>JAQIXL010002368.1:0-13342 GCA_034700245.1 Poikilolaimus oxycercus | reverse complement strand
AGAATATTTGCGTAGCGTTTTCATATCATGATGAGATTTTGTTGTTTGTATTGCTTCATGACATTCCCGCATGAAACCTATGAAAAATTCTATTAGAATGAGCCTTGCAAGAGCAAACTCGCCTTCTGAGTACAGCCCTGCCTGCACGCGTCGTACACTTGTCACTAATGCATCTAGTTGTTTTGAGCTTTCTTTCTACAGCACTTGCTTAGGGTCGTTCAAAGGGGTCTCGTAGAGAAGATCACTGCAGTATCAAGAAAGATCCCAAAACTGAAGGAAAAAAAACCCACGAAGGATTGCGTGGCTCTCTTGTCTTTCACTCGGAGCGCACCACGGACGTTGAAATTTTGCCTTCTCTGCATTTATTTCGCAGGCCTTGTTCACCAAGTAGAGCCTGGTGAAATAAATCTTGCTGATTCCTCGAGCGCGTTCGACGATTCCAGAAGTTTCAGATCGTTGTGCCTTTGATTTTATGATACTTTTGCTCTTCAAGTGGTACTTCCGGGAATGCTATGCAAGCTGTTTGTACTGAACAGCAGTTGACGTACGTAGGCAACTTCGCTGACGAATGTAACTGACGCAGACATGGTGAAAAATAACGGTTGTTATCCAATCGTTTGATATCGACAGAAAACATCGAGCACCTGAAGCTATGGGCCTAGATCAACATCGCAACGCAATATCAAAGTCCCCCCCCCCCCCCGCCAGCAGAATAAAAACCTAGCTAACATCGAGAAATTCTCCCTCTCTGCCTGACTGATTAGCCATGTTCGTCCTTTCTCTTGAACCTGTTCGTTTCCTCTTCCTTCGCTGAAGTGGACAGCAGCTTTCAAGCGCAGAGTTCTTCGGACTGCTGGCCGCAATGCGAAGGGGTGAGGCGAACACAATGAATTGAATTCCATTTTCAGGAACTCTGTTCCGGCGCATGGTGCACTCCGAGCAACATATGCACTTGCACGGGCTGCAAATATCAACCGTGTCGCCGGAAGCGAGACGCAAATGGACCAAATGGACGCATCATTTGCTATTAAGCAGATCAACATTAGAACCAGCGACTCTCGTTTCGAACAGCAACTCCCACGTTGTTAGCCCGATCTTGCGTTGGGAATGCGCATCTTCAATTTAAATAAATTGTCATTCAACAAATTAGTTATGAGCGACGGGTATTCAAAACGATGCTTCGACTGAAAAATGACGCGCCTTAATGATAATACGTTGGGATGGGTTCTTTGTTGCAGGTGACTTCCTTAGCGTCCTCGTGGAAGTGAGCAGCCTCCGCAGAATGGCCGATAATGTTTTGTGAGTCTTGGGAGGTTCTCACTCGGAGTTTTGCAGTGTTGGCCGAGTTTGTTCCCGAAGGACGCCGAATCCTTTCACTGGGCATTCTGGAGGAATCTTGCAGAAATGCGAGTAGGGATTAATATCATTATTTTTTCCTTTTGCTTGTGCTAAATCCCTAGCTCGCTGATTCGCTATTTATTTGTGTCATGGTAAATTATGGACAATTCTGAACATTGGAATTGCCTCAAGTTTTCACTGTTTTAACAGATTTATTAGAAATGAATGAAAGGAAAGCGAATACTGAGTTTCAAACGCGAAGAGCCAAATCGATTTATTGATACGTCGGCTTTTTGCACACAAAATTGCGTTGCGTAATCGTGCAGTTCTCGTTCTTCCACATGTTATAGAAGTTGTCGTAAGCCGGGTGATGATCGGATATGAGTGTCGCGCAAACGAACTGAATGCTTTTCAGCTGAAGAAGGGAAACCCGCATTGTTGGCGTCGTACGGAAGGCCAGGAGCCCAAGCGGTGAAGTTGACAGCCGAGTTGTCAGGCCAGGTGTAGTTGCCGAGGGTTGTCCATGCACGAAGACCAACCCAGGTCATTCCGTAGAAGTCATGATCCTGTGAGGACGTTGAAAGCGCTGAGAAATAAGGATTTTGTTCTCGGCGAGCCTTTCACTGACCAATGACGAAGTTGTGCTCGACCTGACTGTGGATTGACACCAGATGTGCACCCTCAGCGATGCATTTTGCTTCGGCGCCATCCCAGGTCTTTTCGACTTCGAATTCCTGTAGTAGACAGCTTCTTTTAGACAGAAAAGAGACGAGGACCTTGTAACACAAGTTGGTCTTGGGAAAGTAGGTCCAGTCCGACTGGCAAGTGAGTGTTGGTGGCGGGGGACACGTAGGTGTCACAGTCATTGGTGCTTCACAGACAAACGCCTTCGGCAAGAAACAGTCTGTGTTCAACCACGTCATGCTTGGAGTGTCAACCGCAATACAATCAGCGCCGTCCTGCACCGGTTGTCCTGGTTGAATCAATAAGTGTCTTTGACTGAAACGACCAACCAGCTCCCCAGTTGGTATAGTTCATCGGAGCGCCGTCTATCCAGGCCCATACACCGGGCGACCCGAGATCACTTCCGCCGATCCCGAAGATCACTCTGCCAGCATCGATTGCGAGTTCTTCATAAACATGGTGAATTTGAAGCCATGGTTACACTCACGGACTAGAATGGCATTGTCGAAGGAGTTTTGCACCGAGGCCAGCTGCCCACCGAGTGAGACGCACGTGTTTTGAGCATTTAGAAAGCTCTGTTCAGTGTTGATGAATGTGAAGCATTTTGTCTTCGCACTGTTAGACGTCGTACCAGTAGGGCAATCTCCGGAAACGGTGATGAAAAACGCTGCCAGCAGACAAGAGAGGCGAATCGTAGAACGGGGACGCGACATTGTCGACAAAGGAGACAATGATAAGGAGAGTGCCATCGAGTGCGGTGGTACTCAAAATCCTTTATACGGCTTGGCGTCGATGAAACTAAAGGTCAGTGAAAATGGGGCCATGTTTTTATCACTCGCTTGAGCCATAGAATCGTGCCGGAAGAGTTTCCGGTGATGAGTTAATTATCTTGCTATGGTTCTTCCACACGGTGCAAACCTATATTCGCATGTAAACGAATCAAAAGTCCTGAGAGACCCCGCAGCAATGTCTTGGCGACATCGGGAATTCTTAACGCAAGCAACAAGCGATTTTTCGCCCGTGTATTCAAAATATTTCGTCATAAAGCGAATTCGTCATAAACAGGCTACTCTTTTTGCTTTCTAGCTTCTGATACATTACTAGCGAAGGGGAACTAAGGACTAAGGACTAAGGGACTGAGGACTAAGGATTAAGGGCCTTTAGTCCCTTAGTCCTTTAGAAAGACTAAGAGACTAAGGGACTAATTGTAAGTAGTAAGGTACTAAGGACAACGACACGAAGGACCTCTTTTTCATGGTTCGTGATTCTTTGGAGGGAGCCTATCGTGGCTCTAAGGAAGACTCGCATAACACTAAGGCAATACAATTTTGGAGGAGTTCCACTCTGATACTATTGAAGAGGCCCATCACGGACTAACGGAGGGTCTATTGCTCTTCATCGTGGCATTTGTGGTGAAGGCTGCTAATTGAAGAGGCCCAGTCTTCTCTTCAAGAAGAGGTCTACCGTGACACTAAGGAAGAGGAATCATCGTAGCCACGTGGTGACTGACCCATCATGGTCTTCATACTAAGAAACAGCCTATCAATGAAAAAAACCCATCACAATAAAGGGAAAGGTCTTGTCATGGCACTAAGGCAATCTCATCAGTCGCTCGTGATTCTATGGAGAAGGACTATCGTGGTTCTAAGGAATACCCGCATCGTTTTTATAGTACTAACATAACAATAAGGCGGAGCTCTACTATGATGGAATTGAAGAGGCTCATTACGACACTAAGATTAGAAGATCCAATATTAGTCCTATCAACCCGCAGTAAGGAAGAGATTTGTGAAAATAAGGAAAAAGTCTGCCATGACACGGAAGCAATGCCATCTATGATACAATACAATACATACAATAGAACTTCCAGACTTACCACCCCGTCTTTCATAGTTCGTGATTTCCCTCGTGGTTCTAAGGTAAAGCCCATCGTGGTTCTAAGGTAAAGCCCATCGTGGTTCTAAGGAAAAAAAATTCATGAGGAAACATCCTCGATAGAAGAAGCCATCAATTGACTCGGGTTCATATTAAGGACTCTGAAGTTTATAAAGGCCCCCGACGTGTTTGAGAGCACAATCCAGCAATGGGACAATAGCAATAAAAGAGGCAAAAGGATTGTGAGTGACGGGGATTGAACTCGGGTCCTTGGTCCGAGAGAAAGCCGTGGCAGCCACTAAGCTACGTGGCTTGAATATCGAAGTTTTTGGGTCAAAATGGCTCAAAATCACGTTTTTATATCTTTGTAAAGTTTTTGGAAGTTTGCTCCGGGCAAGCTTAGCATCGTTGGAAAGAGCATAAAAAGTTGTGCAAGTGTACAAAGTTGCATAAGAATCGGATCATTGATGTTCGAGAACTGAAAAGAATGAAACAATGTCAGGATGTCCCAAATGCCAAATGGTTCTCTGAAGTAATGGGATGCTAATTGTAAGATGGTTTCGAGTTTGGAGATCCAAAGGATAAATCTCTTTATCGTTTTTCACTTTGCTGTGACTTAGGTACATACTAAATCTGTGAAGAAGAAACAACTTTTTTAAAGAGAGTTAAGAGAAATTCACATGGAGGGAGGAAAAGTCAAAGAGTGAAGAGAGAAGAAAGAAGCAAAGAGAGAAAATTTTTTATATCCATTCGGCTTCCAATAATACGTTCCAGTCTTCTGAGCCTCGTCCAGAAAGGACAAACAAGCACAATGAACACATTGTTTTCCCAAACAAAAATCTTAATGTTCAACAAGAACATTTCAAGACTGATGCTTACGAGAGACCGCAGCAGTGATGACTGATCATTCTTTTGCGCCTATTTATTGTTTGTTGTCCAAGACAAAGAGAGGCTTGCGCGAAGGTATTTATTTGCTCTTACGAACGCTTGATTGTGCTTGTTCTAATGAACCCGTTGAGCCACTTGTGACACGGGGTTATAAAGATTGACAGGGCGTGCCTTGTCGTTCGCCGACACTCTTCCTTCCGCCTTCTCCTTTCAATAGTATTTCAGCCTTTTCAGATGATTTTGCTTCTCCTTTTATTGGCGCTGATATCAACATGCTCATCTTCGGCCACAGTCGACATCCAGATCAATTCCGGTCCCGTTAGTGCGACTGTTAGAGGCAGTGTCCTCGCCGGTGGATATATGTTTCATGGAATTCCGTATGCCAGGCCACCGATTGGAGATCTTCGCTTTGAAGTTCGTGCCTTCCTTGCTGTCCCACAAAGTGTTCAGCAAGCCGTCATCACGGATCCTTCTGGTTTGATCGACGCGACACAGGGAGCCAAGTCGTGTCTCCAGCACGAGAGCGGCAGTGTCGAAGACTGTCTCACAGTCAACATTCTCACTCCTTTTGTAAGATTTGAGCGACGAAAGTTAAGTTCTCAGAATGTGACTTCGACTTCCAACTTCGCCACTTACGTTTTTATTCATGGCGGGTCTTTGCTTGCGGGCAGCAACGGCCTGTCCTCGTCTGCCTTTGACGCGTTGGTCAATCGAGGTCCGATGGTCATCGTCTCGATCAACTATCGCCTTGGTCCACTTGGCTTTTTCAGCACGAGAACGTCGGTTGTCCCCGGAAATATGGGTCTCTCCGATCAAATTGCAGCTCTTCAATGGGTACAAAAGTAAGTGGGATGGAAGAGAGGCGAAAAAATTACAGATACGTTCGTTTCTTCGGCGGTAACCCGAACAAGGTGACCATCGGCGGGCATAGTGGTGGAGGCTGGTCAGTCTCGGCTATCACCATGACTCGAGTTGCTGATGGTGAGAAGATTGTGAAAAGGCGGATCTTTCTATCTTCATAGGTCTCTGGCATCAAGCCCTTCCTCAGAGCGGCTCGATCTTCGATTCACAGGTCATGTCGTATGACGAGATCTCCCGAGACACCAGTAGAAGGCTCGCTATTCAGCTCAATTGCGCAACAGCTGAGCAGTGGAATAGCAAACAGGACGCCGTCATGAGAGTTCGAATAGAAAGAGGAAAAAAGCCTGGTTTAGCAAATTGTCGCTTGTCTCAAGGGCAAGACTGGCGATGAGATCCTGGCCGCGGATAACCAAGTGTCGACGGGCTCCGGTTCGTGGGGATTCGTTCAGGTTCGTTCTTGAATGCATTCATGTGTTTATTGTTAGGATACAAAGTTCTTTCCGGGTCGCATCGAAAACATGGCCCTCACTCGACCCTCGAACCCTGTCATGATTGGTGTTGCCCACGATGAAGAGGAAGGAATGAGTACGAACCTCCAAGTTCAAAATGAGACATTAAGTCGAAACGCGAGCTGCCGCGGGAAATATTACTGTCTACACAAAGGACTTCTTTGAACTTTCCATCAATTACTCTCACCACTTCACTTATTGGAATAATGCTCGTGTGTCCTTCAGCCCAGTTAACGGCTAGCTGTTTTCCTTTCAGAGAAGGTCAAAGAAGCCGCCCTGCAGCTGTACTCCACAAGCACAGGCTGGGTTGCTAATGACAATGCGGATTGGGCAGCGCAGTGCGTCAAGTTCTGGAGCGAGATCAAGTTCATCGGGCCTGCTCGACGTGACGCGAACTATTTTTGGAAGACAGGCAGCCGTGTCTATCTTTACTCTTTCGACTTTCTGACACCTCTTTGGGAACCAAATGTAAGTGGCTCTCAGCGGAACACGGCCTCAGATTACGGATTCTCGCCTTCGAGGCGTCTCTCATGGCTGGGAGCTTCAATATATCTTCGGAACACCGCGATACAGCACGCCCGATGATATGACAACGTTCGAGCTAATGGGAAAGCTCTGGACCAACTTCATCCTCTATGGGTGAGCTCTCACAATCACATTCAAAGAGTATTTCCTCTTGTCAGAAACCCCACACCAGCCTCTGGCGGTCTGCCAACGGGCTTCACCTGGCAAGAGATCGGCACCAACAACGCGTATGCTTCCCTTGGACCGAAGCCCTCAATGGGCCAAGTGAGTTGTTTCTTGAAAGAGAGTTTGTGGTTCAGGACTTCCACCCCACCTCCAACTTTTGGTCATGCACGGCTCCACAACTCGACGGTCATTCAAATCCCTACTGCACATAGACTCTGGTGAACAATAAAAGTTCATAGATCTCTCTCAGTGCGCATCGTCTCACCAGTTGTTGTGTTTTCTTATCAGACAAGAACATTTCCCATATACTCGAGTGTCCGAGCTGAGTATAAGTGCTGAAGATCGTCGTGATAGCTGATGAGTGATCATTTTCTGAATTTTACTTTTTATTTATTGCTTGCTGACACAGGGAAGGAGATGCCCTCGAAGGAATTTATTTGCTCTCGCGGACGCTTGATTGCTTGCGCCCTAATGAACTCTTTGAGCCACGTGCGACGCCGAGCTATAAAGTTGGACACGGCGAGATAAAGACTCTCGAGCACGCCCTGCCCTTCAGCCGACACTCTTTCTTCCTTCTTCGCGTTCACTAATATTTCTCGATGTTTACAGATGATCTTACTTCTCCTTTTATCGACGTTGGTCTCAACTTGCTTCGCCTCAGCAACAGTCGACATCCCGATCAACTCCGGCCCGGTGAATGCGACAGTTCGAGGAAACGTCCTCACCGGTGGCTATATCTTCTATGGAGTGCCATACGCCAAGCCCCCAGTTGGAGATCTTCGTTTTGAAGTAGGCAATTCTTCTCATCGACAAGTAAAGAGTTCAGCAAGCCGTCCTCCAAGACCCCTCCGGTCTGATCGACGCGACGCACACGAACAAGCAGTGTCTTCAACATGAGAACAACACAGTCGAAGACTGCCTCGTCGTCAACATCCTCACTCCTCTGGTAAGACTAGAAGACAGCCAGCGAGTCTCAGAATGTCACATCGACATCAAATTTTGCCACTTATGTGTGGATTCACGGCGGAGCGTTGATCTCTGGCGGTAATGGTGTCTCCTCGGCAGCCTACGCGGCGCTAATCAACCGCGGCCCGATGGTCATCGTCTCCATCAGCTACCGTCTTGGACCGCTTGGCTTCTTCAGCACGAGAACCTCGGTTGTTCCGGGCAACATGGGTCTCTCTGACCAGGTCGCGGCTCTTCAGTGGGTTCAAAAGTGAGTTTGCTTCCAAAGGATCAATCTCTTGTTAGATATGTTCGCTTCTTTGGTGGAAACCCGAACAAGGTGACCATCGGTGGACATAGTGCTGGAGGATGGTCAGTCTCGGCCATCACCATGACTCGTGCGGCTGATGGTGAGCAGACTAGTGCACTGAAGAATTCTTCAAGGTCTCTGGCATCAAGCGATCCCTCAAAGCGGCTCGATCTTTGACTCCGCGGTCATGTCTTACGATGAAGTCTCTCGAGATTCGAGCCGAAGACTCGCTATCCAGCTCAAATGTGCCACGGCTGAACAATGGAACAGCAAGCAGGACGACGTCATGAAGGTTTGATGACGATGAGAAACCAAAGTTTTGTTTAGCAAATCGTCGATTGCCTGAAGTGCAAGACAGGCGATGAGATCATTGAAGCCGACTCTCACGTCTCTACTGGATCTGGCTGGAAGTGGGGATATGTACAGGTTCACTTACGGCCTCTCTTTGATATGTAGCAATGTAGGACACGAAGTTCTACCCTGACCGAATCGAGACCATTGCTCTCACCCGACCACCGAACCCCGTCATGGTTGGCGTTGCTCATGATGAAGAGGAAGGAGCTAGTAAGACTTCTATTAGAAAGACATTGGTCCCTTTAGTCGAAGCCCACGCTGCCGCCGGAACAATGTCTGGCTACACGAAGGAATACGTCACACGTTCCATCAATAACACTCACGATTTGACCTTCTGGAATAATACTCGTGGGATCTTAGTCTGCTTCAATGCAGACTTTGTCTTCCAGAGAAAGTGAGAGACGGCGCCCTGGACCTGTATGTGACAAGCACTGGTTGGGATGCTAACGACAACGCAGACTGGGCGGCGCAGTACGTCAAGTTCTGGAGCGAGATCAAATTCATCGGGCCTGCTCGACGTGATGCGAACTATTTCTCGAAGACCGGCAGCAAGGTGTTTCTCTACTCCTTCGACTTCCTCACACCTCTCTGGGAACCGAATGTAAGCTTCCTGAGAATGAAAGAAGGCTTCAGATCACGGACCCTCGGCTCCGCGGCGTGGCTCACGGATGGGAAATGCAATACATCTTCGGCACGCCAAGATACAAGACCGATGATGACATGAAGACCTTCGAACTAATGGGAAAACTCTGGACCAACTTCATCCTCTACGGGTAAGACTTCAGAGGCAATAGGACATCTTTTCTCAGAAGCCCCACGCCAGCCTCTGGCGGTCTGCCAACAGGCTTCACATGGCAAGAGATCGGCGCCAACAACGCTTTCGCCTCTCTCGGACCGAACCCCATGATGGGTCAAGTGAGTTTCTTCTTGAGAAAAAAGTTCTTCCTTCAGGATTTCCACTCAACCTCCAACTTTTGGTCCTGCACAGCTCCACAACTCGACGGTCATCCAAATCCTTATTGCACCTAGATTCTATGGCACAATAAACTTTTATGAATCTCAGATAATGTGTTTAGTATCAAGCTGCGTCTTCTAATAGCTCTCGAAGAGGGGAAGACCACATTTCTGAACCCGTTGAACGAGACCGCATGGCCATTTCTTGCCTTCATCATCCGATAATGGCCATGAGTGCTTGGAAGCGCTCTCTGTCCTTCTGACAAGAGGTAGGAAGAAACAGCTAGCAAGGAAAGCTTCCAACAACAGTGGAGAAGAGCGGATTGTCCATAATAAGCACTCAACGATTTTGATCAGTCAAGAGCCGCGCCAATTTCAAATGCTCCTCGGACCTCCTCTCTCACATTGCGAACACATGCAACTCTCTTTCAGCAACGGTTTATTCTCTTTGGTTCTTGCAGGGGAGATCTCACTTCTTCTTGCCGCCCGTCGCCGGCGTCTTCGGCTTGTCCTTCGACGGCTTCGTGGGCGTTTTCGGCTTCGCGGGAGGCTTCTTCGCTTCCTTCTCCTTCGACGGCTTCGTCGGTGTCTTTGGCTTTGCCGGCGGCTTCTTCACTTCCTTCTCCTTCGATGGCTTTGCTGGCGTTTTCGGCTTTTCCTTCGAAGGCTTCGTGGGCGTCTTCGGCTTTTCCTTCGATGGTTTCGTCGGCGTCTTCGCTAGCGGCTTCTTCGCATCCTTCTCTTTCGAAGGCGTTGCCGGCGTCTTCGGCTTCTTGTCGTCCTTCTCCTTTGACGGCTTTGTCGGCGTCTTCGCTGGCGGTTTTTTCGCGTCCTTCTCCTTCGACGGCGTCGCTGGCGTCTTCGGCTTCTTGTCTTCCTTCTCCTTCGAGGGCTTCGCGTCCACCTTCTTGCCTTCCTTGCTGACTTTCTTTTCGTCCTTGCTGGCCTTTTTGTCCTCTTTACCGGCCTTCTTATCCTCTTTGTGGGTTTTCTTGTCGTCCTTGCTGGCTTTCTTCTGTTCCTTGCTGGCCTTCTTATCCTTGCTCGCCACCTGAGGCCTTCTGTTTCCTTCTTAAAAAATACCTTCTTCTCTTTCTTTTCCTTCGACTTCTTGCCGTCCTTCATCGGCGCTCCCGTGGGCGTCCATTCCTGCTCGTCGGACTTCGTCTGCTTCTGCTCTTCTTCCTCCCTTTCATCCTCGTCCGGCGCTGCCGCAGACTTCTTCTCATTTTCGTCCGACTTCTTTTGCTTCTGTCCATCTTCCTTCTTCTTGCTCTTCTTCTTAGGCGCCTTCTCGTTCACTGGCTCGTCTGTCGTCTCTTCTGGGGGCGCCTGGGTCTTGTCCTCGAGCTTCTCCTCTGGCTTCTCCTCTTCCTTTATCTCATCTTGCTTCTTGTCCTCGTCGGGCGGCTCCATGGTGCTCTCCGGGTACGGCGGCAGCACCTCTTTGCCCTTCTCTCCTTCCCTCTCAGCCGGCATCTCGTCGCCGCTCTCCGGTTCGAAGGCGACGAAGACGCGCGTGATGCCGTCGAACTTGGCATTCCTCGGCCACACCTGAGCTCTTTCTCTCTTCTCTTCTTCTTGAGAACGGACATGTTTGATGTTGGCCTCCTCGTCGGTGCACTTCACATGCTGGACGGCGAGGTAGTCGCGGCCCTCGCCCTTCATCTTGATGTACGACAAGAACACGATCTGCAAGCTTTTTGTTGCCTTGCTGTCCCTCTTACCTTGATAGTAACCGACTCGCCGGGCTTCACAAAGCCGAGCGCCGGGTCCACGCGGAACATGGCGTTGTCCGTCGTCTTCACCTTGTATGCGTAGCGCTCCGTGAGCGAGTTCGTAAGTTTCAGCTCTCTGATGATCGACGTGCCGGCCTTGCCCTTGAAGAGCATCGTCGGCGCGTCCAGCTGCCATCTGCGGTGAGCCTTGGTGGAGACGGCGAACCTCGAGCTGGAACGCCGGCTCGCCCGGACGCGTAGCTTGCATTGCAGGGCCGACGAGAAGACGACGACGAAGAGCTGGTAACTGACGGCCTCTCTCAGAAAACGTCGCTTTTATTGCAATTGAATAGACAGTCAACGCGACTTCGAATGTCAACTGGAGACTTATGCACAATTTAGCAGACTTTCAATGTGAAAAGTGTTACTTTGTGACGGTTTCGAACGCCATTCCAGAATGACTTTGGTCGAAGAATGCATGCTGGCAGCCATTCTGTCTCAATTTCGAAGAATAAAGTCCCTCTTGAAATTCAAACAGACCATGTGAGGCAGTTTCTGAATAAGCAGTTTTCCATGCCCTTTTCCCTCTTAAAATCCAGCCAAATACTCGACCTGAAGGAAGCCGTGATGATGACCGTCCCGTGCGACGCGTTCGCCTACGGCCACGAGGACACCAACAACGACCGCATCAACATCGAATGGACCAACACTCCCGATGGAGCTGCCAAGCAGTTCCGCCGCGAGTGGTTCCAGGTCTTCTTGCCACTCCTCTTCCAAAGAGAGGGCTGCAGGGAGATGGCATGGTTCGCCGCAAGAACCTACCCATCGAGTACAACGCCTGAAGCGCTCGCCCTTCTCCCCTCCTCTCCCGTCAAATAAAGGATAGATGTGGAATGATTGTGGAGGAAGGGGCAGGAACAAAGACCACAAAGATGTGTTGTTTCTCTCTCTAACAATCAGACCCGAAGGACAAGCAGGCGGGATCAGCCTCCCTTCGTTGGTTCTTGCTTTGTTGTCGAAGAAAGAATTATTTGGACTTCTCTTGAACGTCTTGCTCGAGAAACGGCGTTTGCAGTAAAAGCGTCTGTAAGAATAAATCCGTAGTCTGATGGTATAAATAGTGTCGCCGTGACTGTGAAGAGACAATAAAGATCTCCATTTGAGGGACTTTTCGAAGCAAAGGTGCAAGTTTGTTGATTTGTCACTGAGAGTGCCATGCAAACGTTTAGCGAGGACGAGGTCAGCGACATCGCAGAAAGCCAAAATGAAAGAGAGGATCTCCGCTGGAAGAGACGTTAAATTCATCATCATCCGGGGTGAAAGGCTATCGGAGAGTATGAAGTGCTAGTAGTAATTATGAACATTTCTGGTTTTCATAACGTCTTTTGCCAGTTGAGACTCCAGGATTGAGTCGTACGAGGATTTATTCTTCTAGGGGCCGGGACCGGCAAGGGCGGCGAGCTCCTCCTGCGTCATCGACGGGCAGGGCTCGTAGCCGTCGCCCGCCGCCTCGTCTTCTTTCTTCGGCGCTTCTTCCTTCTTCCGCGGCTCTTCTTTCTTCCTCTCCTCTTCCTTCTTCTCGACGGGCTTCTCTTCAGTCTTCTCGATCTTCTCTCGCGGCTTCGGCACCTCGGGCGCCGACTGCGACTGCCCCTGCGACGTCTCTAGGCGCTTCTCTTGTTTCTGTAAAGGTGTCCTCTTCTCCCGTGCGAAGGAGCTTGCCGCTGAAGGCCGCGTTGAAGGGGCAATCGCCGGCTGCTTCTTCTGCTTTCCACACGCAGCCAACGAGCAGAGAATGGAGACCGAGATTGCGACGAGGCACCAAAGCATCTTCTCCGTTCGGAGCACTAAAGAAGAGGCTTTAGAAGCAGTGGTTAACCGAGGGTGTTTGAAAACCACCCCACCCCTTTCGCTTTTGGCCCGACCGACCCGACCCTTTCGCCTTTGAGTGATGTGCCCCTTGCGTGCGCTTATTGAGAGATAAACGATGTAGACAACAAGGGGGACACGCATTTTGATCGTGGAAGAGAAATGGGAAAGGTCCCAGCGCGAATTTCGCAATTTTGATCTATGATCTACGCGTGAAGGTGGATCAAAACTAGCGAAAAACAAGCAAAATGTTCAACTTCTCGAGGCTGTTTTACCCTGTTGGATCGCGTCGGCGACCCCCCCGCGACCCTTTCGCCTGAGAGTACTCGAAACGGGCTTTCTTTTGA
>JAQIXL010002367.1:0-13357 GCA_034700245.1 Poikilolaimus oxycercus | reverse complement strand
CACCATCTGAGGAGCCAGCCGCCGTTGCTGAAGCACCAGTTGAAGCACCAGTGACTGTCGAACACATCGAAGAAGCTCAAGCTGCACCGGCCGAAGTCGCTGAGTCAGTTGCAGAAATTGCGCAACAGTCAATTCCATTCGATGCTGTGGACGAAGAAGTTTCTTCAAGGAGACGACGAGCTGCTGGTTTTGCACCGTGCGCTGAACAGCAAGCGCAGCAACCCGATGGTGATGCTGTGTTGTCGCTTCTTCGCGGCGTGGCTGTTGATAGTCCTGTTAGTGCAAGGTATGGACCATTTTCTTGCAAGAGACACGATCATATATTTTCAGAATTTCGGCGCTGGAGCGGCTCTTGCAAGAGGCATACGCGGAGCGCGTGGCTGACTTGAATGTTCAGACTAGTGAAAAGTTCTCTCAAGACGCAAGCTCACCGAATGTTCCATACGAAAGGTTTTGTGCACGAGAGTGTCACAATCTTTCAGCCTTCGTTCGTTTGAATCATCAATCAAGTCAACAATTGCGGACAAGGAGCTTTTGGCTCAACGAGTTCATCATTTGAAGTATTTATTAAGAACATTTAGCATCAGCATTTTTAGAAATGAATACGAGGATATATCGCACTTTGCACTGCCAATTGCGAAGGAAGACTCTGAGCTTCAAAATGAGCTCGTTGCTCTCAAGGCGGACATTTCTCGACTTCAAGAGCCGCTAGAAAAGTATGTCACGGAATTTCTATCATCCTCCTCTAGGAATGCAAGTTCTGATGACGAGGACGCTTTCGAGATTATTGCTGTCCCTGATGCGTATGTCTTACGTTTTTGGCAGCACATGCGTTTTAGACCTGTTGTGCATTCGTCTCTGGAAGAAGCGAAACTTGGAATTTCGCCTGTAATCGATGACCTTTCAAATGACTTTAACCTTGACGAACATAAGAAATGGATTGATTTCGCGTGGAACAGGTTTGTTTTCGAACGGCGATGATGTCATTCTCTGGTGTCTGGCTTGTAGAATCAATGAGCTGGAGAGCCCAGCGCTAACCGTGGAAAGTGTCAACGAACAACTGCTAGAGACAACAAATGAGCTGGAGTATGTTTCGTGCACTATCAGATTTACACTCGGCCGCCCTCTTGTTTCCAGTTTGTGCGTCGAGGAAGTTGACAGATTGATGACCGAACTTGAGCTAGCCCATAAACAACTGAAGGAAGCACAAGAAAGGTACGCCCCGCAATAGCTGATCCTTTCACCACGCCCACAACCCCCGTTTCGCTCCCTCTCTCCCTTGTTCCCCCCGTTAGCGACATTATCGTTCTCTGCTTGCAGGCTCGTCGTCGACCTGGAGACTCCCGTCATTTCCGAGCGTAGCCGTGAAGACGAAGTGACGTAAGTGATCCATCTTAATCTGAAGATCCTCGATTTCAGTTCATCCACATTTGAAATTGTCGAATCTAACGATCTTGACGACGAGAGGAGTGTACGACTTCAACGACTCCAGCGCGAGCTGGATTCGGCTGCAGCCGAACTTCAGGAAGCCAACGACAGGTGCGCTTGCCATCACGAATGTGAAAAGTTCAACTTGAAGAATTTCCAGAGCAACGGAGCTACTAAAGTTACTCCGTAAATCGGAGGTCGATAGGGCTCGAATTGCCGAGGAAGCGCGTCGAAAGCTTGCCGAGAAGGACGAGGAGCGGAAGAGGAACTTCGCCGAGTTCAAGGGCTGGCTAGAGAAAGCGAAGAAGAGGTACACATTATCGACGTGTTGTCGGCATTGTTGACTGTTTTTATCTCGCCCCAAAGTGGCAAATTGCACGCATAGCACGCTCATTCCGCTTGTTTACAGAATCGAAGAGCTAGAAGAATCACGTGAGCACTCCTCGCCATCGGACGACGACTTTGAGAAGATCACATCGTGAGTCGCGCCTTCCGCGTTGTTGATTTACGGCTCTCCCTTTAGCACAACCTTGGAAACGTTGCCGGCAGAGCTGACGAAAGAAGGAGAAGAAATCATGCAGAGCATTAGAAGCATTCCACTGCAAACGACGGATCCAACACACGGAGACGTGCACGAGCAGTATGTTATGATCACTGATATCTAATCAGTGACACTCATTATGTTTGCAGCATCACCCAACTGCACCAAACGCTCGATGAAAAGGAGAGGGCTGTTGCGGACCTAGAGCAGAAGCTCGCTGACACGGAGGGCGAGCGATCGAAGATCGACTGGAGCCTCGGAGAGCATCGGCAATGGCTCGAGGACTCCCGCAACAGGTTTGAATGCGCCTAATCACGTGCATTCGGCGCCACCCCTCGTTTGCAGAGTACGCGAATTGGAGGAAACATTGTGCACACAACATGGCGAGAAACATATTCTATCACAGAGAGTGGATGAATTGGAATCGATCCTCAAGGAGAGGGATAGCACCCTGCATGAACTTCGATCGAAACTGCCTGATGAAAGAGCGGAGCACGCCGAGAGGTTGCAATACGTGCACTTTTCGCTCATACACCGCCGTGTTTTAGTGGTGCACAAGACAGCCTCGCCGCCTTGCAAGATGCCCTGACGCACGTGAAGAGTCAGTTGGATGCGGCGAACGAAGAGAAAGACCGCGCTTTCGCTGAGAGGGACGCGAAAGAGGCCGAGCGAGGCAAGGCAGAATGGGTTCTTGGAGAACACAGGGCTTGGCTTGAACAGGCCAATGGAAGGTTGGCATAGTGATTTATTTGTGGACACATTGTCTTGGTGTTTCAGAATTTCTGAACTTGAGGGCTGGCTGGCTTCGGCGAATGAGGATAAGGGAAAACTTGGAAAGCTCATCGAGGACTTGGCTAAGGCCTCCGATGAACGAGACAATCAGCTTCGTGATCTGCAAGAGAAACTCACCAAACAACAGAAGACCATCGACGAAGCTTGGGAATCGTTCGTTGAACTGTTAACTCGCCTTATTCAAATTCTAGAAGCGACAAAGTGGAAGCGGAGAATGAAAAGTTGGAGGGCGAGAATTCACATCTTCGTAAGACGGTCAAACACGAACTTGAAGTCGAAATAGCAGAGGAGCATGTGATAAACGAACTGCGGTAAGCATCCTCTGCAAACTGCCAATGTTCTTTTGCAGCGCTGCTCTTGACAAACTGACAAGCGAATTGGAAACCGAACGGCAACGTTCAACGGAACTGCAACGTAAACTGGATGAATCTGAGCAAAAGTATGTTTCTTGAAAAACGATGCAAAGCTCGTGCACAGATTAACGACGGATACGGGTAACGTTCAGGAAGAAGAAGTAATCACTCAGCAACTCGTTCAGGCGGAACAGTATGATCACGTTTCATTGTGTGTATGTCGCTGTTCTAGGTCTGAACGTCCAGTAGTGACTGATGAACAGTCGTCCGAGCGTTCACAGAGGTAATTGCCCATACAGGTTTCGTGCAAATGCGATTACGTTTAAGACTCCAAGACCTCGAGCAACAACTAAAGGCCGCCGACGAAGAAAAGTCACGCCTTGAGCAACAACTAAAGGCTGTTGACGAGGAGAAGACACGTTTTGCGGAGCTCGTCGGAGCGAAGGAAGACGAAAAATCGAAGGTTCAATGGAGTCTCGGAGAACACGTGACATGGCTCGCTCAAGCCAATAATAGGTACGGAAACGTCAATCAATCCATCGCAATTCGTATTGAAGGGTTCACGAGCTGGAAGAGCAGTTGAATCCCCTCTACTCTGAGAGGGATGCTCTGAAGTATCGGGTCGAGCAGCTCGAGAATGAGCACCAACAGAGGGAGGACGAAATCAACTCGCAGAAGCAGCTGCTCGGACAAGAACAGAATACTGTCGCCGAGATAACCGAAAAGTAGTCCAACGTTTTTGACGCTCAATCTTGTTGCAGATACAATCAACTCAAAGACGAGGTTGCTCGTTTGGAAGCCGAGAAGACCGAACTGCAAGATGGTCTTCAAACCGTCGCTGCAAATCTCCAGGCCAAGTAAACAGTTGTCCATGACAGATGCAACGAGTGATTTTTTAGGGTCTCGGAGTTGGAAGAACTGAAACAAGGCAAGGAAGCCGTCGAAGCAGTTTCCGCTGATGAAGCTGCCACGGTTCAAGTCGTCTCGCAACTTGCCGATTGGGTAAACTAGGCACACTGAGATTTCAAACTTCAAATTGTAGGACGAAAATCGTCTTCGTCGTTTGGAAATCGATCTCGAGAGGGCACGAGCTGCCTATGATCAAAAGGATAACGAAATTGGCGAGCGCGATGAAGACATCAAGTTCGTGAAACGATCACAACCTCAAATATGGCTTTTCAGCAATTTACACAATGTGATTCAAGAACTCCGTGCAAACATCGCCAAGACTGCTGAAGAGAAGTCCGTTGCCGAGTGGCATCTTGGCGAGCACCGAGGATGGCTGACCCAAGCCAATGACAGGTAGCTCAAAGACTTCGACCTGATCAACTTTTGTAGGGTAATCGCCCTTGAGGCCGAGGTTCAACGTCTCGGCAACGACGTCCGTGTAAAGGAAACTGAACTTGAAGATCTGAAGAAGAGCCTGCAGAGGCTCGGAAGCCGAACTCCTCCTGCAAGGTTTCTCACAACTGAAGTTCGCTCATTGCGCTCTTTCAGTGGTGAAGACGAGGGAGAGTTCGTTGTTCTTCAAAAGACTCAAACGCTTGAAAGGTTGGAGAAGACTTTCATGCATAATCCTCTCATTTCAGTGCACCACCAGTCGACTTCACCGATGAACTTTCATATCGCCTCAAGGTTCAGTGTCCATTTCAAAGGGTTCAAGTCGTTGTTGATTTCAGGAAATAGCCGACCTGAGGAACGATTTGCACAATGCCCACGAGCTTATCAGTTCGCTGCAAACGCAAATCGAGACGTCAAGCCAAAAGGCGTCAAGCGAGGCTGGAGAGTTTACGAGTAAGCAAGGCAACCCGTAAAAACACGTGGAACACAAACATTAGAGCTCACTTGTTACCGAGAGCGTTACACCCACTCAAGAAGAGAAAGAGAAAAAGAAAGAGACGAGAGACGAGAACCGGTTGCCTTAACTCGTGCGTATTTTTAGTTCCTGTCGAGCGAAAGCGATCGACGGCAGAGTCGGACGACCTGACCAGTGAGCTCATGCAAGTCAGTCGTGACAAGTACGCCCTGAAAGAGAAGGTAACGAGGGAACCATGTGGAGAGACCGTAATGCATTTCTAGATCAAACTACTCGAAGTGCAACTCGCACAAGCCGAAGAGCATGTCCACCAGCTCTCGGCGAGTCATGACGAGACCAGCCGCCAGATCTGGCTGGCCAACGAGAAAGTCGCCAACCAGGAGAGACACATCGAACAACTCCAGAGGGAGATCGAAGAGAAGAACGTCGCCCTGCAGAACGCGGCTCTTCAACAGAGCCGGGCAGTTCCTGTGCAAGGAGCCGAAGGAGTTGTGATTGAACCTGGAGACGACTCATACCTGAAGTCCCTTGAAAAGGAACGAGATGATCTCAAATGGCGCGTCGGAGAAATCGACAAGTCCTGGAACGACGCTAAGTGGAGGTCTGCAACACTTCCGTATGCAATTAGGGACCAACATGTTTAGAATTGGCGAGCTAGAGGCCGGATATGCGCATAGCAACTGGCTGCTCGATCAAGCTAATAACCAAATTCGTGAATTTAATGACCAGATTCGTACGCTCTCTGAAGGGTTCGTATTCCTCATTGAGGCAGTTATGCATGTTTTCTGCAGACGCGACGAACTCGATACCTTCAAGAATAGTGCCAACAACCGCCTCGCCGACACCTTCCTCATTCGCAAGCAGCCGAAACCGGATCGCGAAAAATGGCAGCTTGCGATTTGGTAAGAATTATTTCGCACATTGCATTCGGGGGTGTCCCACGCCGCCTCCATGCGCGTCGTTTGGATCAAAACACGTACTCACTCTCACTCTCAGCGGCCGAAAACCGACCCCCCCCCCTCCTCGCGACGAAGGGCGTCCGTCGAGATTAACTGCGTGCGCGCCTCGGTGAACACGCAGACAATTGAACACCCCGATATGCAATGCAATGAACACGCTTGAAGGACGGACGAGTCGCCGGCGGATTTGGATTATCAACGCGTTTGGTTCGAAATCGACGTTGAACACAATCCACGCACGGTCTTCCTTCTGGTGAGGCGACCTGGAACCATTTGAATGTGAAATTCTTGCAGGGAAGCTTCGTGAACTGGGAAGCCGGTCTACAGTGTATGCCGGTCGAGGAGGGCAGCACGCGTTACGGTGTCTGGGTTGACCTGCCACGCGGACGCTACGAATTCCGCTACCTCGTCGATGGCCATTGGAACACGGCCGACAACTTCCCAACCGTTCCCAACGACTGGGGCACGCAGAACAACTGGCGTGTCATCGGCTAAGCCCATATTTTGCCCCCGATCCACCAAATAACAATACCATCAACGAATCTGCAAGTGAACGACAAAAACACCGGAGTATACGCTAGTTCCCCCCAAATACGATGTAGAATGTCCACTACGAGTAAACTCTGAGTGTACATGTAGAGAGCGGCTACCGCCATCGGTCTTTGCCTCCGATGCTTTGCTGGTATCGCATTTAAACA
This sequence comes from Poikilolaimus oxycercus, assembly GCA_034700245.1. Classification (NCBI taxonomy): domain Eukaryota; kingdom Metazoa; phylum Nematoda; class Chromadorea; order Rhabditida; family Rhabditidae; genus Poikilolaimus; species Poikilolaimus oxycercus. The sequence goes on along the minus strand of JAQIXL010002367.1, from coordinate 6,770 downwards.
GTGTAGCGGCTAACTTTGAAACCGGTGTTGTTCAACATTCGAAACCCCTTCTTATTCTTGGATTCTTCAAGCTACTTACGAGATAAGAAAACCAAACATTTTCATGCGACATTGTTCTTCGAAAAATCCATGATGCGAGATTTTTGCTGTGTGTTTGTTGTAAAAGACAAAACAAGAGAAATGATGCCTTCCAAACCCCCTTCTTTCAGTTTTGTACACTTCGTTGCGGGGCTAGAGGAGTGGTGGTGTTGGTTCTTTCCCCCATCCCCGTCGTTGTGTGTATGACCCTTTCCGACAAAGAAAATGTCGCCTGTGAATAAAGCTTCTAAGCTGTTATGAGACCGCGAACTCGGAAAACAGAGACAGAGAGATCGGACTACAATTCTGCATTCTCAGAAGCTGGAAGGCGTGGGTAAACGAGGAGAGGAACCTTAAGAGAGTGAAGCTACAAATATTCTTTTCTCTCTCCCACTTGCCTTTCGCCTGGAACAGCAAATAGAGAAAGGAAAAAACGTGAGGAAAGCGCCACTTGGAGTGGCAGTGACGCAAGACCGTCTCCCTCGGCCATCCGGCCACTCTCACTGTAGGAGGAGGGCCAAGGGAAAGGGCAAAAAGCAACCACGGGGATGGGAATGCTTGTTTCTTCTGAGCACTCTCTGAATCTTTCACCTTACGCTTCGCGGAATGCCTTCGTGTGATTCGACTCAGCAGCCTCATTCGAAAAGCACCAGCGAGTCTCTATGACAACCATCACCCACGCTTCATCACTTTACCGAGAGGTGCTTGCGAGTCTCTCTCACGGTGTTATTAGGGGGGTCGGGTTTTCTCTCCCGTGGGAGTTTCAGAAACCCCTGGGATATGAACGCCTAGGGCTGTGTGGGGAGGAAGGGAGACCAGGTGCTTGCTAGTCTGAGCAAGTCCGTCTGTGTACAATATTCATGAGTTCGTGTTGGTTTGCCTGGGGTCTGCTCAAGTGCTGCCGTAGGTGTTTCGCAGACCTTGGTTCGTTCGATGTTTCTTTCCCCCTTCATCACCTGAATCATATGATGTAAGAGCCGTTCGCTAGCGGTGGAGTCCCCCATGCGTTGCTCCTTCTCCCCTTTTCTGACTCATTATGACTCTGAGATGCCACATTGATCGGCGCCCTTTGCAGCTCTTTCCTCTCGCGTTTGCTGCTTTGGACTCTTCGTCGCGACAGCCACCAACTCTCTCCTGTTGTAGTACATTTCGGCATTCTTCTCTTTGCGTTCCTCAAGTGAGACTCGCTGGTCGAGGGAGAGAGGGGAGAGCAGAGAAGAGAGGCGGAGCGAAGGGGCGGAGCCTGGTGCCGATGCTCCGAGAGGCCTACAGCCATTCACTTCTCCATTGTGTGAGGCAAGAGCCGGCTGCTGACGCTCTCTCGTTCACGATGTCCGTCGACCCCGCTGTTGTTAAGAAGATCGAGGAGGGCTATGCCAAGCTTCAGGTGGGTTCACTTCTTCTGTGACTAGAATAGCTGGGACACAACTTTGAAGAGGGAAGAGAGACTAGGGTAACCCTCTCCCGCCAGACGGGGGACGACGGTTCAGCAAACATTCGCATGTCTTAGTGTCCAAGTTCTTGCGTGAGGGCCGGCATGGCAACGTGCAGTCACGGACGGTACGAGCCGGGGCAAAGGCAATCGATTGATTTGGAACGGCGGGCATCAGAGAGACATCGAGGGGTCGCTGACTCCGGAACAAGGAGTCGCGCTTCCCGCAAAAGGCGTGGTGACTCTGAATAGATGATGGGGCGTGAGAGTGTGACCCGCAGCTGGCTAGCCTTCTCCACGATAAAGAAAGAAAAGAGAGAGAATCGTTGCAAAAGTAGAGTCTTGCAGGCTGCCCCCGACTGCCACTCGCTCCTCAAGAAGTACCTGACCAAGCCGGTCGTCGACGCGCTCAAGGACAAGAAGACCAAGCTCGGAGCTACCCTCCTCGATGTTATCCAGTCTGGTGAGTTAGTAGCTGGGGACCGGATGGTATGCGGGAGAAGTCGACGGGAGGCGGCTAGGCTGCGCCAAGGTCAAATAGGCCGCATTGTTGTGCAGGGGTAAACCGCCAGGGCGGCGAACCCTTTTCCGCATAACAACCAACCCCCGGCCCGGCGTCCGCGTGGCGCCAAGCAATTTGAGGCTTTGAACACGAATCGAGCGGGAGGGCTGAGGGCGAGTAACACCATTTCGCGACTCCTTCCCGCCGCTCTCTCCTTCAAGAAGAAGAAGAAGGGGGAGCCAGGGGGCCATCGATCCCGCTTCCAGCCGCCCCCGTCGAGCACATTGCATATAAATTCGGAAACGGAGTGCCAAAATCGATGACGACTTTTAGTCGAGATTTCTTGCAGGAGTGGCCAACCTCGACTCGGGCGTCGGCGTCTATGCCCCTGATGCCGAGGCGTACACCCTCTTCAAGCCCCTCTTCGACCCCCTCATCCAGGACTACCACAACGGATTCGCGCCCAGCGCCAAGCAGCCCGCCACGGACCTTGGCGAGGGCAAGACCCACCTTCTGCCCGATCTTGACCCGGAGGGCAAGTTCATCAACTCGACCCGCGTTCGCTGCGGACGCTCGCTCGCCGGCTATCCCTTCAACCCATGCCTCACCAAGGAGAACTACCTCGAGATGGAGAAGACCGTCAAGAAGATCTTCGAGAACATCAACGACCCGGAGCTCCAGGGCACCTACTATCCCCTTGATGGCATGACCAAGGAGATCCAGACCCAGCTCATCGCTGACCACTTCCTTTTCAAGGAGGGTGACCGGTATGTAAACAAGTCCTTTTGAGATAATTGGGAGCTCCAAAATGGATGAAGTGAGAGTTCAAAGAATAGAGGATTTCCCTGGTGACTCGTTTTGAGCGGTTCAACTAAAGCGGTCAATTAGTAGTTCTTGGTAGACGGGCGGTGACTATCGTGATGGTGGATGCCCTTGCTGTAATCCGCTTCCCTCTTGACGCAGGCGGCGCGGGTCGCGGAGGGCCAGCTCCTCTCGCATAATCGTTGGAGAGAGAAGATAGAAAGGGGCGGCAGTGCCGAGGGTCGGCAGCGTGGTTACGAGTCTCTCTGGTGTTCCCCAGACTGCACATTTGCCGATTTCACAACTCGCGAGAGAAACCACGGCTGAGTGAATATAAAAAGTGACCTTGGGCCTTGGTGTTCTCTTTGCGCGCCACTTTTTTGCCAACACTTTTCTTTCCTCCCACGACTCTTCGCTCGCCTCTTTCATGCAGCGTCACCCGACCTATGAAGATCAAGTTTATCCGACGCCCACAAAAAACACTATTGAGCATGCCGCCTTTGCTCTTGAGGACTCTTCTGCACAGTCCCTTCTCAATCCTTCACGCGCTGAAGCAAAGCGAAGAACAAACAGTTGGCGTTGCAATGGAGAAGCGTTTCAAGGAAAGACCCCGCTCTCCCTCCTTCTTCATTGTGGGGTCAATGAGTCTATCGAGGGAAAGGGAGTTTGAGACTTAAGACCGCTAGCGTCAGAACACACTTCATGGGATTTTTTATTCATGAAACCGCTTGCAGATTCCTCCAGGCCGCGAACGCGTGCCGCTACTGGCCCTCTGGCCGTGGTATCTTCCACAACAAGAACAAGACCTTCCTTGTGTGGGTGAACGAGGAGGATCACCTCCGTATCATCTCCATGCAGAACGGCGGAAACGTCGGACAGGTATGCACAGCCTCTCCCATCTCTCTAATGAAGACATTCAGGTCCTTGAGCGTCTCATCAAGGGAGTCAAGATCATCGGCGCCCAGGCTCCGTTCTCGCGCGATGAGCGCCTTGGATGGCTCACCTTCTGCCCGTCCAACCTTGGAACCACCGTCCGCGCCTCGGTGCACATCCGTCTGCCCAAGATCTCGGCCAAGCCCGACTTCAAGAGCATCTGCGACGGACTCAAGCTCCAGGTAATAGACCTTCTTGGAATACAAACTCGTTCAGATCCGCGGTATCCACGGTGAGCACTCCGACTCGGTTGGTGGAGTCTACGATATCTCGAACAAGGCCCGTCTCGGACTCACGGAGTTCGAGGCTGTCAAGCAGATGTACGACGGAATCAAGCACCTCATCGACCTCGAGAAGAAGGCGTAAGAAGGCAGCACGTCCGATCTCCTCGGCCTCAGCCCACACACACCACTTGTTCTCCCCAGTACTCTTTCCGTGGTCCCAAAAACATCTCTCTCGTTTCGTTCGTTTAGTGTATTCTAGGCACAGTCGTTTGTTTCCTCGAGAAGGTCGTTATGCTCTAGTTGCTTGTATTTGGTCGTTGTCCCTAATAACGGAACGGATCCCTCTCTTCTCACTGCGGGAGACAATAAATTATCACTCAAAACGAAGAAGAAGGAAGACGCGTAAACATCCAAACATGCCGGCCTCCTGCAAAAATCTCAGCGGAAAAACAAGGCAAAAGCTCCAAAACCAATGAACAAATACGAAAAAGACGTTCTTCTCCACGAAACTGGTTTTCCTGTGGTTATTACGAAGTGGGTGAACCACCACTTCATTAGAACGCCTGAGCGCCATACGCACGAGAAAGGGAACAAGGCGTGGTGCTCCAATGAAGCGAGCAAACTTCCTTCTTCTTCCTTCTTCTTCTCTTCTTCGTCTTCGCTTCTATTATGTTCATGTGTCTTTCGGGACGCAACGTGAGCGCAGCGGAACTTGACGGATCGAAGGTCCGATTTCGCAAGTGTCGAGCAGCGAGGTGCGTCTAGCAGGTCGCTGAGGAGGCAGCGGTGTCTTTTTCTCGGAGAGCGAGCGATAAGCGAGTTCTTCTGTTGAGGGTCGAGCGAGAAACACATGGCGAGGAAGGGGGCACGTTTGACGCTTGCCGCCTCTCGACCCTTCCCCCTCGCCCCGTCCTACACAGCGCGAGCCCTCCGTCGACCCCTAACAGCTCAGCAAAAAAGTCTTCGTTGTGATGTGCCTGTGCCTCGGCGAAGGCGACAGCTGCCTTCGAGCATCCACGAGCCTGTTCGAGAGTGCCCCCTGCAACCTTCCACCCCGGAATTCATCTTTCGACTAGCAATCACTTGAGGGACTGCACTCAATGGTCACAACGTGTTTATTACAGAAGACCCCAGAGGCCATCATGATGAGCGAGGCGAGTTGTCAGCATGATAAGCTTCAAGGGAAAACACCCGTCTGCTCGTGCTCTGAAGGGAATCCCCATGAAGACGCTTCAAAGCTGGCGTTCCAAGGAAAGCCGCTCGGATCATCGACAAAAAAAAATTCTAGGAAAGAGCTTGCTTACGACAGAGATTTATCTCTTTCTACAACTTCGTAATAAACTTTGTTGTTGTTTCCTTCGGCGCCTCCAAGTGCCGGGTCGGGGATTGCCCCACGGCTGTTTTGTATGTAGAGCGAGCAGAGTGGCAGCTGCACATTTCGTGCTGAAACCCAGGCTAGATCCAATCGTTCTCGTCAATCAGAACCTGGGGGTCTTCAGTGTGTATAGTGACCACACACTAGACATAATGCAACAATGCCGCGTGCGCGTGGGGGTCGACATACACTACATCTGGCCATAGAAGCCATACAGTCAAGAGCATGTTTCGTTTATGCTCTCAAAGATCACGTCATCCATAGAAGAGGTCTGCGTGACACCGCTATCACAGCGAGGCTCGAGTGATAAGACCAGATTCGGTGCCACTCTGCGCACAGTGGACTCCTCCTCATTCACGTCTAGACCTCCTCCTTCTGCTAGTGTCTTTGTATGAAGAACACGGCCTTCATCGGCGACTTCATCGCAGACCAGGAGAGCCTCGTTCGAAGGCCCAGGTAAGCAAAAAGCACAACAGCCGGTCAGGTTTCCCATTCAATGGTCTTGCGCCTCTTTATCGGGGACTCTTAGTCGATAGACAGCCATTTCACTTTGAATTCTCTTCTTCTTCTTTTTGTCACTTCGCAGGTATGCGTGCCGGCTTTCTCTGACCAAAGGATAGATCCATCCCCCTTCTTCCCACCTTTGCCTCCTCTCGCACATTACACTCGGAGTGGCTCCCGATCTATCTTTGACGTGTTCCACGTTTCAGGCGATGGATGTTGCTGAACCGACTCGATCCCGCTATCGTCGACTAACTTTCCAAGCCGACGAGGATCAGGAAGCCGAGAAGCAAGCGGTTCGAAGAAAGAACGGAGTGGTCAACAACACACCATTCATCTATCCTCTTCTTGAAATCAACCAAAGTGTAAGACAGAAAGAGGAGTCACAAAAACTAAGGGGAGGGACTTCTCAGTGGTTAGTTGCAATACCAAGCAAAGGGCACACGAGGGAAAAGGGAAGTTCGGGGGAGAGCAGCATGGTCTGTGACATCAGCTTCCAACATCAAGTGCAGCGACGCGAAAGGGGAGCTTCGAGTTTCACAAACATCATGAGTCATTTCGCCGATGAGCGCATGGATTAGCCCCCCGACCGCACAACCTGAAGGAGGCACCCCCTGTGGCAAAGCATTTTGCCCAGCTGCTTTGCCCCGCATTTGGCGACTAGGCCTCTTCCTCCCCTACGTCTTGCCATTCTTCTGTTTTCTCAATTTCATAGGTGCCTGCGTGAACGCGCTGCGGCGCCTTCACGGCCTCAACGAGGGTGCAAACATCCACAACACTCCCTCTTGTGCCCTCGGCACGCGCGCACACGCGTTGAGTAGGATTTCTGAGCGAGAGTTATTTACCGTTACCAGCGTCGCTCCGCTCCGCTGGAGCGTAAAAGCGGGCATAGTTTTAGCCCGATAGGTGAACTTCTCCCTCCAT
>JAQIXL010002366.1:0-13358 GCA_034700245.1 Poikilolaimus oxycercus | reverse complement strand
TCACATTATCGAGTCAGAATCTCTTTCGGAAGCAAAATGGATGCAGAAACAAGGGAAAAGTAAATTTGACATTTTCATATTCCGCAGAAACTAGCTACGTTGGCTGACTATCACAAACCCTTAAAAATTTGGCGTTTGACGCACCTGTGCGTCGAATAAATGTGTCTATTCTATTCTAGTGCGTACTTTCCGTTCACTATATGTCATTCTTTCTTTCAGCAATTGATATGGGAGCGACAAAGCGTGCTGCAGTTTCTTCCCTGTCGGGCGTCACATCCAAATCACGCAAGGAACGGCGTAAGGAAGATAAGAAGCTGAAGAAAATGAGGCGAATCGCCTTTAGCACACGTCGACCTGTCGAAAAGGTTTGAGAGGCGGGGTTGATTTCTAACAAGATTTTAGATTATTCGCGAAACCATGGGCATGAGTGAAGAGTCAAAGAAGAAGAAGAAAAGGCGTAAGAAGAAGACAGACGGCACGAAGAATTCTCATAATGAATCAGCGGCGTCCATGGAGAAAGTCTTTGCTGAGGTTTTCATGGCGCTTCAGTTAGCGAAATGTTTAGATGAAACAAGCAGAGAGAGTGCGCAATAAGGAAGCTTTGAAGGAAGACGACGCGGAGATTCGGAGACTCTCGAAGATGCTTGGATACAACAAGAGGAAGAGCAAGAACATGCCGTCCATCTTCGGACTGGAAGGACTCGATTGTATGTGTCGTCATGTTGTTTATTTGATTTCTTCGTTTAGATATTCTGGAAATTTGTGACGAGAAGAAACGACGTGAACTAGCAGAAGCGGACGAAGATGAAATGAAGGAAAAGGAAGCGAGCAGTGACGAAGAGATGCAAGATGACAGCGACGCCGAATTCGTTAGTGTCTCAGGCTATTGTGATTCGCAATTAGGGTGGACTGGACGATGAAGAATCGGGTGCTAGCGGGGATGATGAGCCATTTGAATCTGACGACGACACAGCTAAGCCGAATGAAGATGAAGACGTTGAAGTGGAAGACGAAGAGAACGACGAAGCATTGGAAACAAGCAAGCCGAAGATGAAGATGGACATTTATGGTCGAATGGTGGATGACAGGACGGGGCGTTTAATTGAAAGAGATCCGCTTGCTGCAAGAAAGAAGTGCGAGGTGAGTCGCCTTGATTTGCGCATTTCTTTCTAGGATTTGGAAAGTAAAATCGGTGGCGAAGAAAGAGCGAGGATTGAAAAGACTGTGACTGGTTGCATCAACAGGTTCGAGAGTGAACTCAGATCTATTTCTTCAGATTGGGAGAAGCGACTCTCGTTAAAAGTTGCAAGACAATTCAAGAATTTCATTTGGCAAATTCCAAAAATGGTTTGCTTGAGTCAATTGGTTACCGACGATTTAGAGGTGAAGAGAGCTCTGACACAATCTCTCTTGAGAATACATCGCTCAACTTTCCGCCTTCAGCCAAAGTTATCTCTTGTTTATGCTTCATTTGTTGCACTTCTCCATTCCACAGTTTCCGTCGAGATTTGTATGCCATCTCTCGCATGGGAAGCTATTCTTTCAGCGGCATTCTTTGTCGAAGACTTGCTGAAAGAGTTCGTCCAACTCACGGATTCGACGACGCCGACAGATGACAAAGCAGCTGAGAACTTAGGCGAGCTCATTGCTAATCTAGCTAACTTCAAGGTTTTTTTTTTTACATTTTCTGCTACTTTCGGATTTAGGTTATTCGCACTCAGGTCATCCTGGAACTTCTCGAACGTCTCTATGGACATGGAGACTCGGCCCGTCTCTTTCTTTGTCTTCTAATAATCCGACGTGAGTGAGAGCTGCTTCAACTGGAAAAAAAAAGAGAATTCAGAGAGCTTTCGGGCTTTAAAGCGTACAGTCGCCAACGAGCTGAATGATTTTCTCACAAAAGCCTCACAATTCAAAGAGGACGGCGCCAAGTATTTTATTCTTCTTTTATGACAAGTAACAAATAATTTTCCAGTGCACATGTTCGTTTTCTCATCGAAGAATTAGTTGCGCTGCGTCGCGGTGCACCCGTTCAAATGGATTATGAACTCTTCGAGCACCACTTCAATATGTACAACGGCCTACTAAAGAGTATGTTCGTTTGTTCGTCTTATTTGTTTTGTACGATAGAAAGTGGAAAGAAGGAGACGGAATTGGGAATGTCTCTTGACGATATTCTTCACGTGGACGAAAGAGGTCGATGGTGGGTGGTCGGATCGGCTTTCGTCAAGAATGACCGCTCCATCGCTATCAACGACGAACCATCGACCAGCGGCGTCCCGTCTTATAATAACGACCTGTTGGAGCTAGCAAAGAAGGCGAAGATGAATACCGAATTGAGAAGAAATATCTTTTGTTCCATTGGTGAGCGCTTTCTTATTGTAAGTCTTCAAATATGTATTATAGTTGGTGCAAATTCTGAAGATGACGCTTTCGAACATTTGCTTAAGCTGAGACTTAGTGGACAGAATGAACGCGAGGTACGTCTTCGACTCTCAAACATATTCCTCAGATTATCCACATTCTTGTTTTATTAGCATTGAAGGAGAAAAATTTCAACGAATTCTATCCTGCCATTATTCGTCGACTCTGCGGCTATCATCGACGTTTTATCGTGAGTCGCATCATCAAATAAGTTCTTGCTTTTGAGGTGACCACTCAATATGCGCTATGGGATCGTCTGCGCGAGAGCCAGACTGCCACGGAGAAGGCGCAGCATCATCTTGGAGCACTTCTTCACCAACTCGTCTATCATCGTGCCTTGCCCCTTCTCGTTCTAAAGGTCTGGAATGTTATGATTTGTTGATGTTTTAGGTTGTGGAGTTTGCTGCCTTGCGGTCCGGTGAAGCCCGCGTCTTGAAAACGCTGTTCTCGCTACTGGAAGCGGCTTCCGAGACACGTCTTCAGAAGATATTCACACCGCTTCTTGGCGACTCAAAGAACAAGTCACTAACGGACGGGATACGTCTCTTCCTTCAACTCCATTTTCCTCAATCCAAAGCGTTCATTTACGTTGAAAACCTATTCGCCACCCACGAATGAGGACTATTGCTGCTCGTGATTCGAAATAGAATGAATAAATTTATAATGAAAGAATGCTATGTACATGACAAAATGTTCAACTACATTGCGGCGGATCAGAGAGGAACCGATTTAAGTGCCAAATTGTTCGATGAAAGACAGAACGAAAAGGCAATCTGAACCAACTCTTCCTTGAACTTCAAAGCAAACCTGTGGTTCGATGGATATGCTTGAAGTCTGAACGAAGGGTGCTTCATCATAAGGCTCGTCCTTCACCCAGTGCGTCTCCTTCAAGCTGTTATTCTCCGACTCCAAAGACTTACGGTTCGGTGACGTTTCTTGATATTCGCCTCAGTAGAAACTCGCGCATAAAGTCTCACCCGAACAGCTGAAGGCAATGAGGAAAGAGGATGGACATACGAATATCTTCTTTTTCTATCGATCCAAGAATTGTCGCAGGCAACGGCGTCCTCTGAAGGCGGGCCAGGCAGTGGGACAAAATGTCGAGGAGCTCCCTCGTTTCGAGCTTCTCCTCTTCCAATCTCTTCGCCTCTTCATTCAATTCGCCATCGTCGTCGAGATGCTCCGGTTCATCGGGTGGGAACTTGAAGGAGAACTTGCATTGGAAAAGAACTTTCTCTTCGTCGTCTTCGAGGCAGCAGCACACTTCAAATAGTCTTTTCTCCTAAGCAACTAATGGCGAGAGTGACAACTGACGACGATCCATCTATAGACGGATGAAGCAGCAGAATGAATATATTTTTTGACGTCCTTGTCGAGGCAGACGTTGACAATGAGAGTCCCAAATGATTCCTTGCCCCAGTCCTCCCATGTGCCACTCTTGAAGAGCAATTCATGGCAAACCAGTCCGCAAGCTTCCGCCACACGCGATGCTCTCTCTAACAAAATATTGTCCGCAAGCTCTCTCACCAAATTTTTGGGTGGAAGAAGTGGCGACGAGGCGGATGAGTGGTACGACTTCAGCCTCTTCGACTACTTCTTTTTCGCTATCCTCTTCTTTTTGTTGTGACATTTCTAGACTTGTTGATTGACAAATCTCTCGTTCCAGTACGCGAAGTCATGACTTTGAAAAAAATGTTCTGGACGTTCAAAACAACTTTTCATTAATATAACTCCAAAGGAAACGAAGTCTTGTCGCCGGTTGAAAGGTCCAATATGAACAACTTAGCAACACTGGCTAGAGAAAAGTTAGACAGAGTGTGTACATGTCTCACTTCGAGTATCATCAGCAAGGAATCTCGACAGCACCAGCTGCCTAGATGAGACTACCACGAAACAACAACACTTCGATCAGGAGAGATAATAGTAAAAAAAATAACTTAACGTTAAATTAGAAAGAACTCATATTAACGTCAGCCGAGAAATCGGTGCCGCTCTCGGCTCGTTTCGATGCCGGACCACCGGACCACTCTCCCGGGCGCTTGCCACCTCCACGCGCACGTCCGTTGGCGCCCCCTACAACGTCAATTCATCTGCAATAATGTTACCTCGGAAGCCACGTCCTGCTCCTCCTCCTCCGCGTCTTGCTCCTCCTCCTCCTCCGCCAAAACCAACACCTCCGAAGCCACCTCGCGGTCCGCCTCGACCTCCACGGGCAGCTCCTCCGCCAAAATAGGACTCGCCGGAGCCGTAGCCATAGCCCTCGTAGGCATCGTAACTTAAGGCAAAAATAGAATCGAAGAATGGGAGACATACCCTCCTTGATATCCACCACCATAGCCAGCGTAGGGATCGGGGTTGACCGCCCCATAGCCGCCGTAGTGCTCCATAGCCGAGTAGGCTCCATAGCCAGCTCCGTAGGCTGCTCCATAGCCATTGCCGTAATCCCGGTTGGGATAAAAGTTGTTTGCACGACCACGGCTGCCGCCCCATTCGTTGCCACCACCGTAACCGCCGCCTCCGGCACTACATAAATGACTTTGAAGAGTAAAAGAAAAGCAAACCTTCCCCGGAAGTTTCCCCCACGACCGCCACGAGGACCGGTGTTGCCTCCGCCGCTACTGGCCCCTCTCGCGTTGCTCTTCGACTTGTTCATGGGCTTTGCAAGAGAAACATCAATAGGGAGACCCTCCATTTCGTGGCCATTCAAAGCTTCCATCGCCTGTGAATGTTAGGATACAAATTAACTCATCTAATACCTTCAAAGCCGGTTCACGCTCCTTGAAATGAACAAAAGCATAGTCCTTGATCTTCTTGACGCGCTCGATCTCTCCGTGGACAGCAAAGAGCTCCTATAGGAGTCTTCAGTGGATGAAGGAGTAATAAAACCTGGAGCTTCGCTTCGGTGACAGCTTCTTTGAGATTGCGCACATAGAGAACCTTCACTTTGCTCATCGTTTCCTCATCGGGTTCATCTTGTTGTTCAGCCCAGTCCACAACGAGTTCTGCGTTCCACGGCCGCATCTATGACAATGAAAGTTGTAAGTGGAACGCTTACCTTTCCCGTCTGGATTTTCCTTTTGACATCGGAAGCTGTTTTGTGGTCGACGAAATCGGCAAAGCAGAAGCCACGGTTCCTCACTCGATCCGACGACTCCACAGAAGAGTAGACGATCACGTCAACAACACCCTCTGAAGCAGAGAAAATAAGAAAAGACAAAGAAGCAAGACGATTCTAAGACCACTGAGACGAGACGAAGAATGGCGATGGATGTGCCAAGGCCCGGGGTTACCTGTGTGGGTCCTAAGTTCGGATAGGATTTCCTCTTTCGTTTTGGACTTCGGGATGTTTCCGATAAAGAGACGAGTGTTGGCAACCGAAACGTTCACTTTCAGCGTTTTACCGGTGGCAATTTCGTAGCCGTCGTACTAAAAGAAGCGGTTATTCACAACATCCACCGTCTCGGCGTCTTTCTTTCAATTTCCTTGTTTTTTTTGTCATCAAAAAAGAAAATCTTCGAAACCGTCAACGACGGGCGTCGCGCATTGAGAGGAGATTGTTCAAAGACAGCAAAATGATTCACAAACAATGGCGCATACGAAAACGTGAGACCGAGAGGCAAGTGTGAACACCACCGATGGATGGATGAGTGGCTCAGGAGGGCGACAAATATCACAATGAGGCAAAAAGATGGGAGGAGGAAAGTCGGGAACAACCCCAGAGAGAACAAGAGCAATCACAGAGATAAACACAGCACAATTGAAAATCCACACTTACCTGCAGAAGAATTTCTCTTTATTCGTTTTCAAAAGTGACACCGAAATTCGTGGCATTCAAAAGCAATCTCCTCTCACAAAACTGACATTGGAGTGAGCGTGCAATGAAAAAGTAAGCAGGATTTGAAATTCATTCAATTACTGTATAAGATCGAATGTTAATTTGCATGCACATGTTTCGCATAGAAACGTCTCTGAAAGTCTTAATGAAAAGCTAATTTACAACAGCAGAGCAGAAGAAAAGTTTCTCGCGCGCCACTCACTCCAAGTCTTGAGAATTTTCTTTTTGTTTTCCTTGTTTCATTTTTTTGTTCACTTGAAACATAAAGGACATGGACTTCTACCTTCTTTGCAGATTCAGCGGCAACTCCTTTGTCACAGTAGGTAAGGAAGGCGTAGCCACGATTCTTTCCAGTCATCGGATCCATCATGAGACGAAGATCCCAGATTTTTCCAACCTGAATTTTAGACTCAATTGTATTAAAAAGAAATAAATACCTCTTCGAAAAGTGGCACCAAAGAATCTTCAAAGAGATCATGAGGAATGTGACCAATGTAGATTTCATGACCAGAGCCGGAAGGACCAGTAGAGGCTCCCTCCCATCCGGGAGGTGGACCACCATACTTGCGTTGACCAACGGTCACTTCGAGTGGGTATCCAGTGCGCTCCAAAAGGGCTTTCACCTTAAAAAGGACTTTGAGACCATTAATCTGGTACCTTTTCTTCTGGAGGACCGACAATAAGCGGAGTCGACGTGGCCACGGCGGGACCTTGGGTTCGCAGACGATCACGGAAGTTTCGCATCACCGACATTAAGTATTGAGCTTTGTTCTGCACACCAATCAGCTTCGACTCCTGCAAGAAATTTTTTTATAAAGTCAAATGAGGACCTTGAGCTGTGTGAGGACGTAAACAGCATGCTCAGGAGTGAAAGAACGTAGCATCTCGGAAGCACGCTCATCGAAGTCTTCCGGGTTAACGCTCGTGGCGTCGAAGAGGCGCATGAGAGATGCGGCTACTTGCGGATGGATGCCCTGTCCACGCAGGTTCTTGTAAACCTCGTTCTCTGCATATTCGGGGATCTCCTCACCCTAATCCACAGTTTAAAAAGAATGAAAGACAAACCTTGGCATCTCCAGCACCAGCATCCGCTGCCGCAGGCTCGACAGCTGGTTCCATCTTCACTTCATTCTCCGAGACACCATTCGTCGTTCCACCGTTGACTTCAGGTTCTGGCTGTTCAGTTTTGACCTGTTCAGCCTCCATATCCACGTCAGACATTGATAGCTACCCTAAAACATCGATATGAAAATCGATAACATCGGAGAACACCACACAGCAAAGGCGCGAGAAAAACTTCTTTGACCTTCCTTTAAATTCATTGGTTTCGATTGTAACGAACGTGGAATCCATAAGAAAGAGAGAACGGAAGGAAAGCGAAACATTGAAATTCACAACTTGTAAAAGTGCGCAAGAAAATATCGCGCCGCCGGTGCCAGGGTCCTAGTGCGAAACAAATCGATTTTTGCGCAAATTTTAAACCGCATTGACCTACAGTAACCAACAAGAATTGAGATTCTTCACGTTTATCATCATGTTTCAGTTGTACAGATATTATTCTAGTTTCTGAGTTTCGCAGAGTTTCTTGTAGATGCCGTTTTTCTCAAGAAGTTGAGCGTGTGTGCCTAGAATTCTCTCTTGCAACTTCTTTTAAAGAAAGAGACCTTTCTCGGCGACACGCCCTTCGTGAATCACAAGAATGAGATCCGAGTTCTGCACCGTCGAAAGGCGATGAGCAATGACAAGGCAAGTTCTTCCATGGCGAGCCTTCTCCAGAGCCTCTTGCACAACCTGCTCCTCCCTTCTTGTCTTCTCCTCTTGTTACCTGTTCACTCTCCGTGTCGAGGGCCGACGTCGCTTCGTCGAGAAGAAGTACTGCCGGATTTCTCACAAGAGCTCTCGCGATGGCTATCCTCTGCTTCTGTCCGCCTGAGAGTTGAGTGCCTCGTTCTCCCACAACGGTGTCGTATCCCTGTAGAAGCTTCTTCATCTTCTCCACCTTGACTCACTTGGGGCAGACTGAGGACAAAGTTGTGGATGTTGGCCATTTTGGCGGCATGGACGAGTTCTTCGTGAGAGAGCTTCCTTCCAAGTCCGTACTCAATGTTCTCGGCGATGGAGCAGTTGAAGAGCGTCGGCTCCTGACTCACGATGCACACTTGACTTCGGAGACTCTCCAGGTTCAGATTCCCGATGTTCTCGCCGTCCACCGACTAAAATAAAGAACTCGGAGAAGACAAGAAGACAGACGATGAGACCACGTCGAGGATTGTAGAATCTCTCGAGAAGGGCCATCACCGTGCTCTTTCCACAACCAGAATGACCGACGAGGGCGACGGTCTGTCCCTCGCTCACATCCAGACTCAAGCCTCGCAACACCTGCAACCTCTATGAAGACAAAATAGATGCTTACTGGAACATTCTTCCTGGTCGGATAGCGGAAGTGAACTCCCGAGAAGTGGAGTTGGCCTTTTATCTTCTGAAGTTGAGAAGAGAAGAAGCTGAAGAAGAAAGAGACTCACCTTGGAGAGACCATCAGTCGAGAGGGAGTCTATGTTGGTCCGATGTTCGATGAGATAGAAGAGGAGAGAGGCGGCAAGACGCGCCTTCACCACGTCGGGGATGAAGGACGTCAGTTGACCGAAGGATTGCCCCGCCATTGCTATTGCATAGAAGACACTGAGAAGTTGAAGGAGAAGAAGAAAAAGTAGACCGGAAGACGTCGATGGGGGCCATGCTGCCCTCGTCCACGAACTTGGCTCCTAGCCAGAAGGCGATCGCGTACATGAAGAACATGAGAGACTGCGAGAAGCCGAAGACGCCGGCATAGGAGTGAGCGTAGCAGAGATTGTCCCTGGAGCAATCAGCAATAGAAAAGATCGAACATGTAGGGTTCGCGGAGGAACTCGCAGTAGATGAAATGGAACTTGTCTTGACGACTCAAGGCTTGCACTGTTCGAATGTGTTCCACCGCCTCGCTAGCCACTTTGCCCGCTTCCTCGAGGAGTTCTGTGCTTCTCATCTTCCGTCCATAATGCATGCGCATCTCGAAGTAGCCCGACAGGACGAAGAGAGGCATTAGAGCGAAGAGCACAAGGGAGAGCTTCCAACCAAAGAGGAAGCCAATTGCCACGGCTCCAAACCTGAGAAGACTCCCTCTCTCTTGAGGGAAGACTCACATGCTGACCGAAGAAGTGACGAGGACGGGCAGTCGAGTGAACACCTGAACACTTCTTCCTTTTGAGAGGAATTCTGTCTCGAACTCACGAAACGCACGTTGGGGGCATCGCTGGCGAAGCGCGTGCAGAGTTTGCCTGTGCCGTGCCGAGGGTCGTCGAAGAAGCCAATCTAACAAGAAGGTCCTTCTCAGGGAGAACTCACGTCTTGTCGAAGTAGGTTTTCAAAGGCGGAAAAGCGCAGCTTCTTCGTCAGAGCCTCGCCACATCGACCAAGGAAGTGAGCCTGTGAAGATGGATGCAGAAGAGGAGAAGACAAACGGAAGTGAAGAAGCCGATGAAGTGGGCAACTCCGAGGAGAAGGAAGAGAATACTCCAGTAAACGACGTCGCTTTTCATTTGGTCGACGGGCTCGCTGAAGACGTTGAAGATCTGCGCGTAGACAATGGCGAAGAGGGGAGTGACGAGACCGCTGATCGTGCCTCCCACCACACCTGATACTTTCTCTTCCTCCTGCCTCGCTCACCTCCGAAGAGATTGCACCATTGAGAGCGATTCATGTAGATGATCTTCTTCAGTGAAGTCGCCTTCGCTTGCACTTCCTGCAAAAGTCTCGAAGAGAGAAGAAGACGAGCCTGAGCATCGACTCGCATGGAGAAGACTTCGGACACAGAGTCGGTGAGGGACTCGGTGGTGAGCTTGCGACTGCTCGCCACACTCCGCTTCCCTCCTCGGACTCGAGCACTCGAAGTGAGAGACAACGGCTCCTCGTCCGTTCCTTCACATCTTTCTATCCAATGAAGAAAACCTTGAGCTTCGCTCTCGACGGCGCTCTCTTCTTCTCGAAGATGTTGAGCCTTGAGCATGGCGTAGAAGATGCCCTTCTTCTGGACGAGTTGCTCGTGGGTGCCCTGTCGTCCTTCTTCTGCCATCCCCTCTCTTACCTCTTCCACGATGTGTCCTTCCCTGAAGACGAGGATCTTGTCCACGTTCCTGATTGTCGCCAGGCGATGAGCAATTGTGATGGTCGTGCGACCTTCTTGTGCCTGCATTCCATGAGAAGGAGGAGAAGGAGCAGAAGACCTTGTCAAGGGCCGCCTGCACCATGCTCTCGCTCTCCGTGTCGAGGGCCGACGTCGCTTCATCGAGAAGAAGAATCTGCGGATTCTTGACCAAAGCGCGGGCAATGGCAATTCGCTGCTTCTGTCCACCCGAGAGTTGAACGCCGCGTTCGCCCACGCGAGTCGCCAGACCATCGGGCAACTTGGAGACAAAACTGAGAGCATTCGCCTGCAAGAAGAGAGGATGAAGGGGGATGGAAGAGAGACCGTGACGAGGGCGCCATGCACTTCTTCCTCGGAGACGTGCTCCTTTCCCAAGGAGATGTTCTCCTGAAGAGATTCTAGTCTCCGACTTCCCTCACATAAAGTGTTCCGTCGAAGAGCACCGGCTCTTGACTCACCACGCCGATCGACTCTCGAAGATGTTTCACGTTGAGAGAGCGCACGTCCACCTCGTCGATGCTCACCTGCCATTTGCAGATCTTCTTGAAAGAACTCACGATGCCTCTGTCGGGGTCATAGAATCGAAGAAGAAGGTTGATCACCGTCGACTTGCCACATCCACTCGAACCCACGAGGGCCACTTTCTCGCCAGGCTTCACCGAGAAGGAGATCCCTCGCAGCACCTGCACACATCCGACTTCCTCTTGTCGAACCTTGATGTCCCTTCGACTCGGATAAGAGAAGCGAACGTCCTTGAAGGCGATGGAACCTCGGAGTTTGGGAAGGAAGATGCCCTCCTCGGAGTAAGGATCGATCTCGGGTTCCTGAGACCTTCTCGTCTCTCTCTCAAAGAGCTCACGGTGTTGATGACTCGAAGGACATAGCTGGCAGCTCCCCGAGCGAGGAAGACGATGGAGAGATTGGGCACGGCCTGGCCGAGGGCTTGCATCCCCGACATTACCGAGAAGAAGACCTGAGGGGGAAGTGACTTGAAGGACAACTCAGACCGTGAAGATGAGACCTCGATTGAAGTCGGGGTCCTGGATGACAAGCTGGGCCCCGAACCTGCACTCGCTTCATTTCAAAGGAGATTCTCTCACCAGAAGGCGACAGCATAACTCGCATAGGTGAAGAAGAAGGAGCCACCGACACTCATGCCCATCATGAAATAGCGAACGAGGCCCGTCTGACGGGCATATTCCAAGGCTCTCTCATATCTGGGACTGATTGAGGAGGAGCAAAAAAGAGACCTGTCGAGTTCTTGTCGACAGCCATTGAGAGCCTGCACCGTGCGAATGTTGCCGAAGGTCTCCTCGGCTATGGCGCCCGCCTCAGCATAAGCAGCCTGTTCGGCGACAGCTCGCTGTCTCATGAAGCAGCCCATCCAGGCCCCGAGACTGACAATCGCCGGGGCGAACACCATCATCACGAGGGCCATGCGCCAGTCGTAATAGAGTCCGATGAGCATTCCCGAGATGGCCGCTGCGAGGTTCTGGAGGTACAACGAGAGCTTGTCGCCCAGTCCTTCGCGCACTCTCTCCAGATCACTGCAAACTCTCTTCTCCCTCAGCCTCCTCACTCAGAAAGACGCGAGGTGAGGTTGCCAGTCTTCTGACTGTCGAACCATTGGATCTGCTGTCGCAAGATGGCCCTCAAGTATTCATGGCGCATCTTGTGAACAATTCTCTCCGAGACCGACTCCCAACAAGCAATCTGCATCTGAGTCTTCTCTTCGAGGAAGACAAACTTGGAGATAGGAAGTGACGAACATGAGGACTCCCAGAAGAAGATAGTAGAGACAGTAGACTCCGACTTGGGAGTCGAATTCCTCTCTGAAAAGTGGAAGATGAAGGGAGACCGACTGAGTGATGTGAGGGAGGGCGGCGGAGAAGGAGCTGTTGTCCACCTCGGTCACATTGCCCCCGCCGAGACCCGAGTTCTGTGCCTCGAGGAAGATGGTTGTCATTCCTCCGAGGACGACTGAGAGGAGAGGGAAGCCCGCTCCATGCAACACCGTCGACACTGTGCCCACGATCATGAGCAAGTAGTCGAGGCGGGTGGCGAAGGAGAACTGCAAATTATTAGCGTTTAAAGGAGACAGAAGGTGTTGCGAAGAGAAACTCACGATGCCATTCTGGGACTTCCGTCGTGGCTTCTTCTTTGCGTTTGCTTTATCGTGAAGACTGAAGAGAGAGTTGAAGTGAAGTGGGAGTACCTGGAACGAGACCCGTAGGAGGAGGGCGACGGAGTGGGCAGGAGCGGCGAGCGCTCGTCCTTCGCCATGCCGTCTCTCCACTGCTCTCGAGATATGAAGGAGCGGTCTCAGTGGCCGGCGTCCCTAATCAGTTGTTTGTAGGCGGCCACTTTGAGTCTCCGCGCGACTTCTCACCTCTCCCGCCTTGACCATTGATATCGGCATTAGACACAGACTGAGACACAAGAGAACACAGATGTCGTCATCGACTACATCCTCTTAGAGACGGGAAGAGTCTGTCTCGTCTTTTCTTATGTCTCAACAAAGACTAAGTCTTTCACTCACTGCCAGAATTTCTGTTGCGTAGTCTCATTTGATCCACCTTGTCATTTTGAGATCAAAATTAGAGACTCGAAGCGAAAACAGACAACAGCTACTGTATTTAAACTTGTGCGCTTGAGGGGCATATTATTGGCGTGGATTTGGTGCACCACAAAGAGGCATAGTCCATGGCAGAAACGATCTTCCTGTCACGACTGTTCAGCCCCGTTAACCAAACTACAGTAATCAAATAACGCGCGCGCATTTTTTCTATATTCATTTCTTCGATATCTCTTGATTTTAACCCAATGCCTATCATTCTAAGCTCGGAAATGGAATCAGCGTCGTCGAATTGCCTAGAATGAGTAAGAGAATCGCAGAAAAGTTCAAATTTCAGAAAGTCG
>JAQIXL010002365.1:0-13361 GCA_034700245.1 Poikilolaimus oxycercus | reverse complement strand
GGCGAGCTCTGGAATGTTCAGCAACTTTGTTCTCCGTGAAAAATGCTACAACCCTGACCCAGTCGCCGCCGCTCAGATATGGTTTTTGAGACGAGAACATGACGATCGAAGTGAGCGCATGCTTAGCTTGTGTTGAGAGAGGATTCTTTCGAGGGAAATTTTATTCAAGGCTGCAGGTCGCTTCCCAGCACCCCCCCCCTGCGCCTTTAGGTAAACGTTTTCCTTTAGGAGAGCCCATGGAGCCGACCCAGTCGCTCTTTGGGGACCCCCCAAGGATCTGACCCAGTCGCCTTTTTCCGCCAGTCCAACCTTCGTTTGACCACTGATTTGCAGCAAACAAACAGCTTACATTGTCGGAATGCGGCATTTCTGCAACTGGCATCTAACACACCTAAAATGATCTTTTTGTTTCAATCAATGTCTAATTCGCTCACACATATGTTGTTTTTGAGCTAGCCGGCGCCCGCCATCTGTAAACAACTGTTGGATCTTTTGGGCTCCTCGTTTCAAGCACATTCAATTCACCCTGGAAAGGATTTCATATTTCTTCGCAAATTCTGGCATGTTTTTGGCAAATGGAAACTATCTAATTCATTTCTACCATACCGTCGTCTCGTTTGCCGTGAACAATGCTTGACCAAAATGTTTGTGCGGTTCGAACTGTTGTCTTGGCGCTGTCTTCTTCAGTCTAGCTTCACGTATCTGCTGGTTGAGATCACTACAACGCCGCTTCGAAGTAATGGCTTCAAGAGTTTCGCGAACTTCAACAGCTTCTTCCTGAAACGCAAAATTTCCAAGAAAGGAACAAAAAGCCCTACACGGGACAAATTCCGAAACTCTTCATTATTGTCGATTGATGATAGGCCGTTGCCAAAAAATTCAGCAGCGTTGAAAGTGGTTGACTTTTCCCTGCAAGCGCTTGCATGCTTTTTCGTAAGAAACCTTGCTTTGACCGCATCACGAAGAATTCCATGGCGAAGGCGAATTGCAACGACTTCGGTGAAACGTTTGCCCTTGCACGTATGATGGGCATCCGGATCGCCAACAAGTTTTCCGTTCTCTAGAATTCTGGAGAAGGCAAAGTCGCTTTTAAATAGCAGCCTACACTTCAGGAAAAGCGCTTCCAGCTCGACGGCTCCCGTTGCATGCTCCACACCTACATGAATGAGACTTTCCCACTAGTTCAATGAAAACTTACAGCCACACAATGCGATCGACGGCATTTGAGCTACTCACAGTCACCCAGTGATAGCAGACCCGCGGGTCGTCTCGACGTCTTGTCTCAAGAATCTTTGGTGTGCCATCGAGAATTTTCTTTAAATCGGGGATTCTTTCAAAATAAAAGCTTGCTTACCATAGAACTGGGAACCAAGGAATACGAGGCAGACATTTAGAGAAGGTGTCTTGAAAAGTGACGACGCTGCTTCATTCGAATAAAGAGGGCGAGGGATTAGCACATTGGTCCAATTAACAACATGGGATCCTTTTCGCACCTGTGCATAGTTTTCCTTCTTAAGGGCGCTAATATTGTGACAGGAGTTTTCACCTTAAAAACGTACGCGATGTGCAAGTTAGCCAATTTCGAGCTGATATTCAAGCGTCAAAAACTTCCAACATGAGGGCACCAATGCAATTTCCAAATTGAACATTCTCGGTTCTTATAGTGAACTATGTCATCAATGCGCGTTGCTTTCGAAGGAAAACAGAAAATCGCGAGCATCGATTGAAAAGACTATCAACCGTGCGCCCGGCGTCTCTACGCGGTACCTGGGCAACAGTTGTGAATGGAGAGTGTCGCTGCCGGTTTGCTATAGTCGCGCCCTCTTCACATGCCAGGCTAAAAGAGCGGCCATCAGCTGAATCAGAACGGCGTGATGTGAAAAAAATCTCCAGTGGTTTACTTCCGCTGTTGCCGTGGTCAGTTGCACGGGGCCGCCTTTAGCCAGCATTTTTTGGGTCGCTCCTTATCAGGGATGTGCGTTGAAGAAAATTTTCGACCCGTTGAACGTTGAACGGTCTTTCGTTGAAATGTCAAAAAACCGTTGAACGTTGACCGGTTTCCGTTGAAAACAAAAATTTGCAAAACAATACTTTCTATGCTAAAAAAGTGTGGCTTCTGACGGAGTGGCAAATTTCGGGTGACAAAATGTAATGAGATGGCGCTGAAATAGTCCGTGAAGCAAAATAATTCACGAAAAAATGGTTCCTGCGTCGCCAAGTCAATCGATAGAGTGGTAAAAAGTCGACGATTTCGTCAGTTGCGGACATTTTCTACGAAGATTTTCAACGGTTTTGACCGGCTCTTTTTCGTAGAACGTTGAACGGCTTTCGTTGAAAGAAAAATCCCGTTCAACGGTCGTTTCGTTGAACGAATTTTCGTTCAACGCACATCCCTGCTCCTTATGTGGAGCACATGCGACGACGCCTGCTGATTGTGAGCGCTAATAACTCAATTATAAAAAATATTCTTCTTGAACATGCATGTGCAACACGTCGCAAAGTCACTGCAAGTTTGCTTACATCTATTACGAAACGATGGCGTGGCCGTTCCTTGCCGTTTTGCACTACACCGCTTAGAGATGATTCACTGTGTTCTTACAGACTGCTCCTTCTTCGTTTTCCTTCTCTTGTCACAGGACTCAGAAGGATAATGGGCAAGACAAAGACACAACATCAGTCGTCTGCTCCTTTCTCCAATTCGACTTCCCGCCTTCCCGTCTACGGCATCATGGTTGGGGGGGGGGACCTGAGAAACGCTAAACGTTGCCCCTTTTCGGAGAATATCAGAATCTGCAGAAATTTTTTCAAACTGCCAAGTCGAGGCGTTTTCCAAACGCCGAACAACGCAAAGGCGGAACAGGCGCACGTCTTCAGCTGATAAGCTCGTGTGAGACGGCCTCCAGGAGTCCCTTTGCGTCCCACTTCCATTAAGGCTGTTCTTCTTTTTCCGCTCCCAGCAATGTCTAGTGCCGTCGATTCAGAAGCTTTCCCGCAAGTCCATCAAGCTTTTGAAACCGACTATGATGAAGCCACTATTCGCGAAGAAGTGCCAGAAGGGGATAACGATGAAGTCGTTGAAATGCGTAAGCAGATTTAGCCATATCAGATTGACCTTTTTAGCTCCACTCGACTTTCTTGTTGACGAAGTCGGCATGGCTCTAGAGATTATCAACATAGCAGAAGAACCAAATCCAGACGCACAAGAAAACATCCAAGCGCCTGAAGCAGGATCTGACAAATTTTGGCTCAAATGGATGTGGAAGGAATTTCGATCGGCTCTCATTGCCGGTGCTCTATTCGTGATTATCTGCATCATTATCGTCATCGTTGTTGTGGCGGTCATGATGGGAAAATCACATGGAAACAATAGTCCGACCCCTCCAGTGGGCAGTCTGACAACTCCGACAACACCACCGCCAGCAACTACGACTATTCGCCCTGCGACCGTTAATTTTACAAATGTTCCCTTTGCTTTTAGTGAAGCCGTAAGTGCTATTCTTTTGCACCCTGCTTTTATTCAGGTCTATTCGCCATATCGTCATCTTGGTTACATTACCAATACTCCAAAAACACCCGGCGAACTATACGCCGCTGCCTTCTATGTTTCTCTTTTCGGTGGCAGCACTCCCATACCTTATCGAGTCAAGCTCGATTCAGGTGTTTGTGACGAGGGAAGCTCGCCGACGGTTTGCTTTTTCAATCGGTTATCATTGTTGTTCACGGACAGGTCTACGATGCTGAGATTGAGACTTGCACAAAAGATCCTCCGATGGCCTACATCTGTGGCCTCGAGGACGTGATTCTTTGCTGTACCCTCCATAATCGCGGAATCTGTTACGCCTATGGGTCCAGTAATAACGTGGGATTTACTTCATGACGCCGTCGAAACGTTTGCTTAGGTGTCATTGGCTGCTGATGAAAGCTTCTCGACACGCCGAATCCGTTCGACAGGCTTCAATAAATGGGGACTTGTGGTCACCAAGAAGAAGGCACCAGCTGGACCAGATTCGTGCCAGTTCCAAGTGAATCTCATCAGTCAAGATACTGTGATCGTCGACCAGCCCTTTGTAGACTGTTCAGTTCGTGACATTCTCCGCTTTGAGAATCTCATAACTTTAGATTCACGCTGGCAACAGCGAACTTCTTTACGACTCTCTCGAGGTCATCTCGCAACCTTCCGGTGATGGAACGCCCGTCTGTTCTATTGCATCAAATGGGTCTATGATCGTGGCAACCGGCCAAAACGTTCAACCAATGACGGGCTACTCACTCACGAGAGTCAAAGTCTCAGCTGGAGCTTTCGCAACAGGAAGCGGCTGTTACTTCGTTGGCACAACAGTTGATAACAGCACAGCTCTGGTTGTTAGTAGTGCATCCGAAAATGCCACTCCAAGGTCTGATTACTTTCCATTACATATTGCATGTTGCTAGATCGGGGACGCTTGCCTTTCCGAGAAGCAATTTTGGCGGCTCGTTCTTCGACGTGACAGGAAAACTCGTGTTTTGGTTCTACGATACAAGTCTCAAACAAGTCTTTATCTATGAAGAGACAGCCTAATCAATTGCCTATATCGGTGCAGTGTTTGATATGATCTCGGTTTTGAACATTACATACAAGTTGCTAAATCAGGAAGACAATTTCGCTTGATTGACAAGTTTGTCCAATGTCTGCGGCTTCAAATCTCTTCTTTTCTTCTTCGGAACAACGTCGGTTTGTGTGACAGTTGCGGCTTCTTTTCTCTTCAGCAAGCCCGCTTGTTGACCGATTTTCATACTGATGCTGCTGACCAGCGCCTTGATTCCTTGGCAGAGCGGTGCCTGTTTTAGCACACATTTGGACACCTCGTCGATTTCCTCGGCGGTTAGGTGCTGCAGAACCGCTAGTCGATGAAAGTTTGCCATGAATGCCTCGCAAAATTGACGTCGCGGAAAATTCTCGTCTTCTTTCCTGGATTATTCACGGTTTGAAAGAAGACAGCGGCGCTTACACTCGATCTGCACACTCTTTGAGGAATTCTACGCGAAGCCGTCTCGCTAGTTCTCCAAGGCGTGAGAGTGGCTTGCACGAATGGCAAGCATCCGGATCACCGATAAGAGTGGTTGGAGGGATGAAACGACTAAACTGTTCAATTGAAAGTTGAACTCTCGAAAAGCTTTGAAATTCGTTCAGTCAGTCTGAAGAAATGACTTACAGTGTTGGTATTAATGAGACGTGCATCCCTTTGCTTCGCTCGGTCAGACATGTCGAGCACCTTAACCCAGTATTTTTGGGCTAGCAGCACTGTTAGCTTCATAAAAAGCACAACGATTGCTCGAGAAAACTTACTGATAATTGCTATAGTTCGCGTTCAGCCATTGGTAAACGCTCTTCTGGTCATTGCTGCAGACCGTCTCAATTGAATCCGACCCCTGAAATACAATACACATTCTTCGATATTTTTTACATTTCGATTTGTGACAAAGTAGAAGTTGGTGCCCTCGGGACGAACGCCAGTCACGCCGGGCAGCTCTTTCGAAAAGAACGCATCGTCTTCAAAGTTGTGCTGATACTTTTTACGTCTCTCATTGCATCGCTTTGTGGATCGCTCACTAACTGCACTATTGTGTGGTAAACCTTACGCCTTCACTTACTAATTCGATGCTTGAAACGTTGAATGCCGATGCTGTTGATTTTTTCCAATACCATCTTGGCGTCAGCCTAAAGTAGGAGCATCTTACAATTTGCGTTCTTGACCGCTTACCGGTTCAAGCGCTAGTATTTCGGGGTCGTCGTTCAGTCGAGACTTTTGCTCGTCGAAAGTTTTCACCAGTGACAAGCCTGGATTCTGCTGTCTATAATTATTGAAAACATGAATTGTTTTTTAACTCACGCAAAATTCTTCATTTCAATTGTGATTCGAGCTTCTAGACGTCGTACAAGGAGATCCAAATACTTGGGCGGGCGACAGAAATGCGGCACGCTGCGAGGACAATCCGGATCGTCTAGAAGGCGATCGTTCTTTACTCGCCTAAAGACTGCGTTGACAAAGTCTAATAAAAAAACGCTTACATTATGGGGACGCGACATTCCTTTGAGTTTAGCTTCTCACACCATGAGCACCTATAATACAATCCACTATTGCTCGTAGACATCTTATTACTAATTGACATACACGTATTTTGCTGTCGAGCTGCCTTGCTGACGCCATCTGTAAACGACGGCAGGATCTTTCGAGCTCCGTGTTTCCAGCACATTCAACGCTCCCTGAAAAATTTTTCATTTGTTCTGTAGCTTTCTTTGGCCATAATGTAGATGAAAATGTTTTAAAAGAACTCTGCAAACCGTCATTTCGTTTGGCACGAAGACTGCCGGAACAAAGTCTTGTTGCTCCAATTGCTCTTGACCCGTGGTCTTCTTCTGAGCTACTCGTTGGGTCAACTGGATAAAGTCTTTGCAGCGCCGTTTCGAAGACATGGCTTGAAGAATTTGACGCACTTCTTCAGCTTCATCCTTCAAGAGCAAAACTTAACGCAAAGAAAAAAAGCCTCACATTTGTCAAACTCTGGAATTCTTTGTTTTCACCGATCGTCGAGAAGGCGTCATCGAGAAATTTGGCCACATCGAAATTGGCCGATTTCTCCCTGAACAGTTGGCATTCCTTTGAGAGAAGAGACCATGCGGTGAGTGCACTGCGAAGCATTCCTCGACGAAGGCGTTTCGCAACGACATCCGTAAAAAGCTTTCCTTTGCATGTGTGGCCTGCATCTGGATCGCCACGAAGTTGGCCGTTCTCCAGAATTCTGCAGCAGAAATAAATCTTTTTCTATCGCTCTAAAAACGTACATCTTTGGAACAACAATTCCAGTCGATCGACGAATTTGTCTGCTGCATGTTCCACACCTAAATATGAGGAACAGCGCTTGTTTCAAGCCAACTCAACTCACAGCCACGAAGTTCGATCAACAGAGTTTGAGCTGCTCACAGTCACCCAGTGATAGCAGATCCGCCGGTCGTCGCGACGCCTTGTCTCAAGAATGGCAAGCGTGTCATCGAGAATATTCTTTAAAACGGGGATTTGTTAAAGAAAAGCTTGCGTACCATAGAACGTGGAACCAAAGTGTATGAGGCAGGCATTGAGAGAGCAAGAGGGAAGAGATTTATTGTCAGCACATTGGTCCAATGGGCGACATGTGACCTTTCTTCACACTCCGTCCCCTCCCCGTAAAGGCGCTAATGCTGAGACTGGAGTTTTCACTCACAACTAGGTGTATGCGATGTGAAAGTTGGCCTATCTGGCACGGCCTCTTCAGGGCGTCAAAAATATGATAGAAATTGCGTCGAAGTGCTGTAGGAAAAGACAAGAGCTAATCACAACTTCCAAATGAAACACCTTCACTTCCTACAACGATCATCGCCATCAAGACATGCGTCATTCTTCATGATCATCCTTGCGCTGGCCTTTACGAAAATAGAAAATTCGCACGCATCGATTGAAAACGCCATCAATCGCGTACCCGGCGTCTCTACGCGGCATCTGGTCAGCACTAGTGAATACAGAATGGCGCACATGGCTGGATCGCCATACAAGCGATACAAACCCTCTTCAGCACGCCGGCTAGAAGAGTGGTCGTCGCCTGAGTACCGATAGGGCTCAGAACGATGGTGTGCTGAGGGGAAATGCACAGTGGCAGTGACAGTAACCCACTGTTAGCGTGGTCTGTTGCACCAGGACCGCTTTTAGCCAGCATTTTTTGGAACGCTCCTTTGTAGGAGCAAATGCTTGGTTTAACGTAGGACCTCTACAACGTGTGCCTTGAACATCTTCCACTACAACGACAGCAAACGGAACTGAAGACCTCGCAGTACATACATATGGAAAAAGGTAAACAAATCGCTTTCTCGCAAGGTACGAACTGCCTCATTTCAAGAGGGGCGTGCTGTTGATCATCTTTTGCTCGCTTCGCTGTTTCTTTTTTCTTTCACTCTCCGTTTCATGCTTCCCCTTCACCGTCAACGAACAAAGTTTATTACGATTTCGATAAGAAGGAAGAAAAGGGCAAGGTTAGTATAGTTCTGAGAGCTGACGGCGAGCCATGGTCACCGACTCCAGCGCCTCCTCGAGAAGTTTTTCGCGCATGACGGTGTGCGTAGAAAGTCGTCGTCTACCTTTTAGTTCGAAGCCAACACTTCACGCACGGCCGCCTCTACTGCCTTCTTCGCCTCCTTTAGATCTTCCAGAGCCTGTTCCAGTCTTGCGTTCGCCAGTCGACGGAGAGTCCTCCTCCATTTAGGAGTCGGAGTCTTCTTCATGACATGGCCGCCCTTGCGGCTTGGGGCGCCGACCTGCAACGAGATGCATGTTAAAAAATGAAGTTGAAAGTGCTCATGAAACAAAAAAAAGACCTACCATAAGCGACGGGTCCTTCGTATCCGCCGCCCACGGCGACTGCCGCGTCGCTAGCCTCCCTGGCTGCTTTCAGGGCTTCGTCATAGTTCGCGACCATCTGGAAACAAATCATTTAGAAGTGGAGAGGTAGAAAATTCAATCGCCTTCTTCAAGAAAGCTCACAGTGCACGGCGCCTCTCGTTCTTCTTCCAGACCGCCGTGCAGTCGACCTTCTTCGGGTGACCTGCCTTGAGATGGGTCGCACCGACCTGAAACGAGACGGTTTTAGAAAATGAAACATGGAAAATGCGAGAAAGAGAAGACAAAACTCACGCAAAAAGCGGTCGGCCCGACCGCATCTCCTCCGAATGCCACAGCATTCTCCCGACGGTAGCTGCAGCGGCTGCAGCGCTCGATAGAATATCCATCTGAAAAATAAAACGAATCGTTTAAAAGGGAAGACTGAAAACCAGAAAAGAGGGAAGTGACCGACTGGTCTGTAATACAGTGTTTATTGTAGACGAGAAGGGCGTCTTGTCCGAACGACCATTCTTGTCAGCTTTTTGCTCGAAACGACGTCCTAGGCATCGCAGATAGCCTTCCTTCTATCGGAAGACCTGGAAAAAATATTTAAGAACAGGTATGAAGTCGTTAGAAACTGCAAAATACTTTGGAGGCACCGCACGGCCGATTGTGAGGCGAAGCGAATTGTCGTACCAGCCGAAAGGCTCTCTCACATTTTCGCGCGCGAAACGAGAGATGCATGCCAGCGAGAGAGCTAGAGGTCGAGACGGACAGATTGGCCCTGTTATCGAAACGATTTTTGTCGAGCGAGCATTTTTGTCGAGCAAACGGAAAAGATCGTTCGGCCACTTTGACTAATAGTCCGTAAAGAGAAGGCTGTCTTCTTCAATGCTGTCGCATGGATCCTAATGCAAGAGTCTTTGGTGAGCTGTCGTCTAGAATCTAGCTTGCCGCGGAAGATTTTAGTAACCCCAACAACGCTACCATATGGTTTTTTTCAAACTGGTGGACGAAAAGAACGCCGCGCAACTTTGGCCATGCGTGAAGAGAAGGTCTCTCTGTTGTCTTGACAGTCCACCGCATTTGACTTTCTAGCATGTTTCTGAGTAGGGTGTTTCCACTAGTGATCCAACTTTCTTCAATTTTCTGCGAGGTTAAACCGATTACTTGGACAAACGATAAGGCACGTTTTTAGTCCGACTTAGAATCCAGCAATATCGTATTCTATGCTGTTCCTGGTCGTGCTCCTTTGACGTCTACGATTGTTGCTGGCGTTTCAAGCTTCGAAGCTTGTGCAAGTCTCTGCTTCGAAACGGTTTCCGATGCCTTTGACATCTATGACGACTCTTTGCCTGCTGTGTGGAACCAATTTTGCTGCTTCGGATTCACTTACGAGTTGACGAGTTGTCTTCTCAACATCAACAGTGGGTTTCCACTACTAGCTTTATTTGCATCTTTTGACACTTCATACGATTCGTCCGCTCTCGATTCGGTCTACTATCAACTTGGCCGAAGCAATAATGGAGCGTGCACGGAACTCTGGTCGGAATGGGCGCCCACTACTCCTTGCTCCGAACAATGTGGAGCATGCGCCACGCGAACCTGGAAGAGGATCTGCCTTAGCAACGACTGCGCGTTCGTTTTTCCATGCTTCAAATTAAGCTTTCTTAGAGTTGATGTGGAAACGAAGAGTATGCCCTGCGGAATAACACATTGCCTTTTCCCTGTAGTTTCTTGCTGCAGTGGATGGGCGAAAACTACAATCGCATTTTACAACGCCACGACACAAGCAACTATCGGCTATTTATTCTCTTGTGTACGTTTGTAAAAAATCGAAGAGAAGATGCTGTATCTCCCTGTGAACCTTTAGTTTATTTGTGTGATCATGACATGCACACATGGCGCCACGCAAAATCACACACGCGACAATATCTGGTAGACCGCAATAGGAGACGTAAACAAACAGAAAGCAGAGAAAGAGCATAAGGACGGTGAGGACGATGAACAGCCAGGCGGTGAATGCAGCTCCCGAAACTTTCTTCAAAGAAGACTCTGGAAGACTGAGCATTGAGGATGCGTTGCCGCGCCCCGAAAGATGAACATCGCCGACTTTCGTCATCTGAAACAGTGAAGCCGTGTAGAAGAGACTCACTTCGCTCGAAGACAATTGCAGAGAGAAACACGAGCAATTCATCAGCCGTTCTTCTCTTGAGAACAATTCGGTGGGAACCATTCCATGCGGGAGCACTCAAACAGTCGGTCTGCAGTGTGGAGTACAAGACATGCGGTCCTGTAGGTTGAGCATTTGAAAACGAGAAAAAAGAACCTGTCAATAAGCTGTAACTGATCCAGAGCTGTGGCTGTTGACAGTACGGTCAACGAGCCCTGCAGTTCAATCTTGAAGACCTTCCCATTCTTGACCTTGTAGTGTTTCGAAAAGGCCCACATCCGAGAGGCTCGAAGCAAGTTTGTGCCACAGATCTGAACCCTCATTCCTATGATTTCGTTACCTTCACTCCTAGAAAACATTCTTGATGATCGATGGGTTGGTGGAAGGAGAGAATTTTGTTAACAGTCGTTGTTTATGAGCGAGTGTTGCTGCCATGTATTGGCATCTCTGCAAAAAGCAATAAATAGATGTATTGGCATCTCTGCAAAAAGCAATAAATAGACCACAATATTTGTTCTGTACAGGACAGGCCCAAAGGGAAAAGAACAGAAATGAAATGCTGCCCAACGGTCTCAACCTCCCGGCCCTTTGCTCTTGTTAGCACCTCAGCATTCGTCAATTATTGTTAGCGCGGGAAAATCGGCCCCTTCTTCAGCGGGTACAAATTATGTCGTATAATAACGAGGCGTTTGTCCGCGAAAGTCGAAACACGGGACGATGGGCATGGCGAGGAGAAGGGGAGGGGGGGGGGAGGCGTGAAAGAGGGCCTCATCTTTTTTGTTGATCATCTTTTTGCTCACTTCGCTGTTTTTTTTCTTCTGATTCACTCTCCGTTTCATTACTTGACCGACAAGAAAAGAAACAGAGGGAAATGCTAGGCCATGGCAGCGAGGTGCTGGCGGGCCGCCGCCACGGCCGCCAGTGCCTCGGCCGCCTTCTGTAGCGCGTCTCGAAGGGCGCGACACGCGAGACGCCGAAGCGTCTTCTTCCATCTTGGTGCCGGATCCTTCTTCTTCACGACACTCGATCAGCACCCTCTTTGAAGAATTCGACACGAAGCCGTCTCGCTAGTTCTCCAAGGCGTGAAAGTGGCTTGCAAGAATGGCAAGCGTCTGGATCGCCGACAAGAGTGGCTGAAGGGATCAAACGACTAAACTCCAGTGAAAGTCGGAAAGGCTCAATTAGTTCAATCAGTCCAAAGAAATGGCATACAGTGTTGGTATTAATGAGACGTTCATCCCTTTGCTTCCCTCGGTCAGACAAGATGAGCACCTTAACCCAACATTAACAGTTTTTTTGGCAAATATGGTTCGCAAAAAAGCACAACGATTTTTTCGAAGAAACTAACTGGTGATTACTATAGTTCGCGTCCAGCCATTGGTAGACGCTCTTCTGGTCGTCGCTACATACGGTCTCAATGCGCGCTAGCAGCGAATTGACTGGGAAACGTGACGGGCGACGAATAAAAAAATGGGTGAGAGCCTTTTCTCACATGAAGCGCGACAAACTTGCTTCGCAGAACTGCGCAAGGCTAAGGCTAGACTCTCGTTCAAATCCGCGTGAAAAACGCGCCACTTTCAGAATTGATAGGGGACGTGAATGTATGAATGAGCCGCCGTCCTCTGCGTTTGCCTCGCCGAGCTCCGGCCAGAAGACGGTAACTTCTCCAAAAGATTTATGTCATCCTTCGTCAGAGTACTTCCGAACACTCGGCAAGCGAGCTCCAGCCGGTTCTCCACAATGGAAGGATCTCGGCTGGGTGTGGGGCAAGCGATCGTCGGGTCTCTCCCAGGTTCGAACAACTTCAAGAAAGACCCCGACATCTTATGTTTCAGCTGAGAGCGTACAAGCAGATCAAGAAAAACCCCGACTGGCACGACCTCGGTTGGACTTGTGGTCGGAAGTGAGCCGTCGTCACTCGCCCTTCACCTCTCTTCGTCCTCAATTCCGATCTTTCTTCCTCGACAGAAACCACCATCCAGATAAATAAATGTTAAACAAAAGTTCAAATTCCTCAAAAGAGGCTGCTTTATCAACACAATTAGTTTACATAGCACAGGGAACAACAACTACTGTGGCGGCGGATCCGTTTCGAAGTCCATCCTCTCAAAGACGATATCTTGCTCGTCCTGCCCGGCGAGCTCCTTCTCGGCCGCTCCAGCCACAAATTCTTTTTCCTAGAGGAAACAAATTTGATCGAAAAATTACTCCAAACCTTTCTTCCTTTGTTCCTCATCTCCACAATTTCCGCTTCTTTCTTCTCCGCTGCATCCAGTTGCAACTGGCGGAGGTGCGACTCCTGGCAAGTGAACAATCTTTCCAAATTGTCTAGACAACAAACCTTTTTCTCGGTGAAGTAGTCCGACATGAACTCTTCATAGCTCTCACGAAGAGCGCCCACATTGGCGCTGTACAGCTCAGCGACAAAGTGCCCAACGTGAGCTGTGTCTTCCAGCGTCAGCGGCTCGTCGGGAATCTTCTCCGTCACCTAAACAACAACACTCCAGGTAAACATTCAAAAGGCTCCGCTTTTCGATAAATTTGCGCTCTATTCACGAATGAACTTGTAGATTGCCCTTTCCCGTTTTTCTTCAAATGAATAGGCCCGCAAAGAAGAAGAGCGCACCTTTCGCTCAGTCAAGTAGGTCTCCGTCGGAAGAAGCTGGAGCTTGAGTGGACGTTCACACAACTGAAATCATCAAGCTCCTCACATCCAAAAGACTTCAAACCTTTGAGAAAGCCGGCGTGAGCTCGAAGCAGTTCTTGAACAGCGCCACACGACCGAGGACGTAGAGACCGAG
>JAQIXL010002364.1:0-13361 GCA_034700245.1 Poikilolaimus oxycercus | reverse complement strand
GCTGTGGTAGGAAGACGCCAATAGTGGGCAGACATGAAAGTAATCGAGTCGAGAAAAGAGGGACCTTGAGCATGATCCACGATGGTTGGCACGTAGTCGCCGCTGTTCGCGAGCTTGCAGATTTCACACCTGACGAGGATGTCGAACTTTGCACGCACTTGGTTGAGGCTGAAAATCATTTCATTTTTTTTCGCTGCTTGTTGATACTTCGGCTTCCAACTGCATCGCTCTAATATCACTGATTAATCTGGGCATGTTGTAATGCCAATTAAATGAAACTTCAAAACAGCAAAACGTCTACGGCAAAATAAGCCAAGCTTTCGGGTAGTCAAGAACTCATTTCAAAATCCGACGAATAACGAGCGATAAGTTCACATGGCGAGCTGTCAATTGCATATGCAAAAGTTAAAACGGCGAAGTGCCTACTTTTGCGGAATAGCTGCTGCGGCCGTTTTGCTCTTCACAGGCCGTCTTGCTCTTCTCACCCCAAGGCGCGCCGGTTCACATTCGTCGCGGTTCACATGTGTCGCGGTTCACATCTGTCGCGGTTCACATCTGACTCGTCGAGATGGAGACGCAGTTGCGACGAGAGAAGGAGGAGCTAGAGTTGATGATGATGAGACAGACCAAGGTTGGGGCGGTTTGAACTTTATAAACGACAACCTGATAGGAATATGAGTCGAGAATCGAAAATCTTCAACGGCAAGTGGATCTCGCCCAGAGCATGATCTCATCAACGTGCTCGACATGGGAGGGCGAGCGCTTCCTAACGTCGTCTCTACTGAAGTTTGGTAGGCTTACAAAGATTTTATCGCCGGAGGTCACTAACCAATCCAGCAAAATTTTGCTTGCTTTGAAATAACGATTCTGAAAACGCCAAGTAACGAGCCATTTCAGCGGAAGAAGGCAAATGGACGCCAGAAGAAGAGCGGATTGCTAGAAGAACGGCGACCAAGTGGCGCTACCACCAATTCACGACCATCGCGACGATCTCTGGGGCAATACGATCTTCGTCAAGGAGGCCAACGCCGTCTCCGTCGAGCTGAAGAAGAAGGTCTGTAGAGCGGACATGCGAGAACTGTCATGACTGGACCGCGACACCTTCAGCGAAAAACTTCGAAGTTTTTTTGCTTCCGGCCAGGAAGGGGTTCACAAATTGGCGCCATCCACATCGAAACTTCTTAACAACAGTTCTGAAACGGTCAACTCCATGCCGATTTGCAGGTTCAATTCCAATTCGTCCTTCTCACCGACACCATGTACAGCCCGCTGCCACCCGACTTGCTGCCGCCTGGTTTGAGCCTTCACAGAAACAACAAGAAGGATATTTAGGCGAAGACCTGAGCCTTCGACCGTATCCCAAGACCGTGGTGGCGGTTCAGGTGCAAGACCTCAAGAACGGTTCAGGCGCAAGACCTCAAGAAAGCACTACTGGAGCATCGAGAAGCTCAAGTAAGTTCGAAAAGATTGGATCGAGCCTCCTGCATCTTGTTTCGCAAAACACCTTTTTCTCAAAGTGACTTTCTTGTTTTTTTTCAGAAGTCTTTAGTCTTCAGAGACTATTCTCGTACTTATAGAAAAAGAGTTCAGGGCATTCGTTTACGTATCAAATCTTCTTCACAACGTGCCTCTGGTCCACAAAGTGGCCGTGGTGAACGAGAAGGGCGGAGTCAAGGGCTATCTCAAAATCGCCAGCGATCCAGTGAAGAAAGGTGGGTTTTGCGGCTTCTATGCTAGTAATTGAGAAGAGGCTGAAAATAAAAGCGTTGAAGTCAGAAAAGTGGAATAATCTAACGAGTGTTTTCAGACGAAGCCGATCAGCAGAAGAAGGGCGTCCGACAAACAGCAAAGCTTCATTTCCGCAAAGAAGACTTCCTCAAGACCGGTGGAAAGAACGCCATCGTCTGCCGGTTCGCATTCGAATAGTCCATTTATTGTATCCGAGACTTTGCCTTCACAGCAGACAATGCTGAACCAAAAACCGTTAACTTTCAGAAACCTCATCGCCCTTGGAGTTCCCGGCCCACATGCCTGAAGACGAGGAGTTCACCTTCCGCGTCGTCGTTGTCCAGGCCGTCGACGTCTCGGGGCTGTATTCCGATGTCTTCTGCCAGTTCAACTTCGAATTTGTGACTTGCAAGTGAAAGCGTTGATTCACTGTTTCGTTTCAACTAAGAATTCAAGCAACCAAAGCGACCAACAATTCAGGTGGAAAAAATCTTTTTTTTTTGTAGACAGTTTTTGCGCCAAATTTGCTCCCTATCAAAGCATGAGTTTATCTGGATGAATTCACGCGATTGTCTTTGTTTCCCCTGGGCTCTCCATGGCTAAGAAGCCTTTCGTTTCAGTGTTTGCTTGTGAGAAAAGAACTAATCCGGATGTTGCAGGACGGTCGCCGCAACGAACATGAACTCAACATCAAGTCGATCCCACGCCGTCTTCACCATTTTCCTCACACAGAAACGCCACGATGTGAACATAAACCTCGAGAGCACGAAAGTCAACTCAAATTCCTGGCGGTTGTCCGTTTCTGATCACAGAGTTTCGTGAGTCCTGATGTGGCGGACATTCTTTGGTCGTTCTAACTTGCGAGAAAACATTCACGACCGATCCATGCGAAATGCGTACTTATTATGCCAGTTGACGGTTTTAGTTCCCAAGCATTTCGAAAGCAAACTTCGTGCTCCGATATTGTCACATCTCTCAGACTCTTCGTTGTTTAGAATCTAGGTCGTAATGGCGATGAACTTCATGGTGCTTGAGCGTATTCATTACAAGTTTCTCCATTCATTTAGATGTTTCATTTCGCGCACTTTCGCGGAGTCAAGCAAGTATTTCAATCTATGCGTTCCAATCACCTTCAGAATCAGATGTGGAAGTCGCCTCGCGGTCACATTTCAAAGTTTTCCTCTCTTCGAACATAACGACGATCCGGAAATGTTCGAATTCATAGCGCTTGTCGGTTTTAGTTGTAGAATATCAGCGTGAGTTGATTTCAACAGTGATTGCTCCACTGCGTGGCTCTTCGCTCTCAGGACGCTCTCGGGACGCAAGATCCTTCAGGCTTAACCGCTTACCAATCATCTGCAAGATCTTGATCGCTTCCAGCCACTATCGTTAGTACGAGCGCCAGAACAGCTCCGTAGTGTGAGATTGTCAAATTCTTCAGGGCTTTTTTGGCGAACACCAAATATCGGCCAACTTGACCTTTCAACAGCCAACACGTCTTGCCGCCCGTGAAGAACAAGAAAGCTTCAGTTGCCATTCCGCTATAGTGGGCACCTCGCAGTTTTGAGTTGAAAATTTTTTTTGCTGTCATGTTGTTGCCAAGCAATCATGTTTATTGAGCAGCATAGCGTGTGGGATTGTCAATTTTTTGGCAAAAAAAACAGCACAATCTGTTCAGATCGAATGAAAGGATTGCCACGAGGTAGTGGCCAATTGCTTGCTCGGACCCTGAATGGGACTGTGAAGACATCGACGAGCCTCGAGATGAGGCAAAGTCGCGGTCCGCACAAATTCTTGTGCCTTCCACTTCTCTTCGATTGAAGAATCCCATATTACCCCGAGAGCACAATGAACGACGCTTCCTTGTTTGCGTATAAATGAAAACGGAAACTGTGAAGTGATGGAAGTTCTGCACTTTAGGTTTTTCGCCTCAAGTAGGTCCGTTTTGCCTGCCTGCCTGGAAGATAGGACCACTAAAACCGCAAAGTGTCATGGGCATCAGTTTGTGCTTTTCAAATTTGGACCCAACCTCGTTTCCAAATTCACGCTGCCCAGGCTTCACTGCAAGTTTCTCGAAACTCCATGTTGCAAGCAGACAATAACACAGAAAACAAGGCAAGAGTTTCTCTAGACACGACTGGTTTGTTATTGAACAGAATAGAACGAAACTAATTATTGTACGAGCAATCCGCACGAGAACCTGCTGTTAGACCGGAACTTATAGACGTTTATTTCTAGCAGCGCTGAAACGGTCTATTGGCAATGAGATATTTGGTCATAATTTCAACGTGAAATCTTATGCGGACTTGTATTCCCAAAGGACAATGATGTTTGAAGAATGCCTTTGTCCTTGAAAACGAAGCATTCTTGCTGATCCGCTTATAATTGTCAACTGAAACAGCGAGTTTAGTGACAAGTTTCAATCTCGATAACCAATCCTATGTGTCAGCTTCTGTTTCGACTCTGCTGGGTGACGCATACTTTGCGCAATGGTCGCATGAAATATTTTCTGCTTTTCATGAAAAATAAGAAACCGACGACTACTTGGCGAAGAACTGACTCATGGTCAAATGAGGTACGACGGTAGACGTTCCTATTTTAACGTTGCGAAAGTAGTGGCACTCCTGAGTTGCAATCGTCGTCAATGGAAGTTCGCATCTCTCCTCCTCGAGCGCATTGAATAACGCTTCCCGCTTCGCTATTAATGAAAACTGAAACTATCAAGAGACAGGCGAGTTATGGTTCGTTTCCTGCCTCTAGCACCCTTCTTCCGTTTCTTTCTTGTTTGTGAGAAAAGAAATTGTTTTAACATTGTTCTCATAGAACTATGCAGCGATATCTTTGAAGTCCGAAACCTTCAAATTGAACAACGGGGGATTGAAATTTGATTGCACTGATGAAATAGCCGATTGATCTTTTGCGAACTTATTGTGAAACGCGTTGCCCCAAACTGGCGCATGTCTTCATGAAAGGTAATTCCGATTGACAGAAACCGAGAGGTCCCTGCTGCTGACGAGCACAATTTCTACAGTCATACTTCCACAATGAAAATGAGTTCTCAGCCGCCGCAATGGACAGATTTCCGGACAAAGCACTTGAAGTTTGCCTGAAACGTACAACTCCCACTTTCAGAAAATCTGTAACAACTCTCAACAGTCGACGTCGGGGAAAGTAGGGTCCAGAAAGATGCTCTTTTTGCTTCGTTTCAGATTGCTTCTCGTCTAATTCTCGTCCCACATGCATCGCCGCACTCGAAAACTAGTCATCTTAGTGCCGTGAACGAACTTTTGATTAAAATTTGAAACCGTCGAATTGTCAGCGAGGAGTCGAGCCAAGAACGCAAACGCCGATGCTGCTCACCATCAATGAATATGATTTGGATGATCTGTTGAAGCGACAAGCTGCATCTCGAAAGGCAATTTTTGTAGAGTTGTGGCTGGTGGACGTTTGTAGCGTAAAAGAAACAGTCAACTTCGCGAGAACTTCATGAGTCGCTAGAAGAAGGGCTTCTGTTGGAAGAAAAAACAAAACCTAAAATCTCCAAATCGTAATCTCCGTTCATTGGCGCTGCTGTTCTGGCACAAATTTCCAAGACAATCAAAACGGCAAAGTGCATGGCCGTGTCGGTGACATTCCGAGTGTTCCAACTTCAAGTCTTTCAGTTGCTCACATTGCACCTGGACTTTCAAGCACTACCGTCCTTTCGAACTGCGGAAGAAACGGTCAGTTAGGCCTATTGATATCATATCAAAGCCGCGTCATAAATGCAAGAATTCGATGGTGATGAGATAAAGACTAGTGAAACGTGAGCGCCGTGTAGCATGTGGCATCATATTGGTATTTGGACAGCGATGGAAACAGTCAATCGATTTCGGGCAAAAATTAAGTTTGGAGGTAGACGTTCAGCATCGGCGATGTGGTCGAGAAAGTCGAGCATGATGCCGCCCTTGAGCCAAACTTCATCCAGCTGCGAAAAATGGCGCAAAATCAACAAAAGCTAAACGGACTTAAAGCATTCCTGCCGATCCGCTAATGGTTAGCTACTGAAACAGTCAGTTTACTGACAACGTTCAATCTTGAGTTCATATTCGACCTTCGTTTTTATTTCGACGGTGATGTTGAATAGTGCGCGGCGCTTTCTTACCAACATGGCACTCAAAAGTTTTCCGCTTTTCTTGGTAATCCGAAACCGTTGACTGGAATGAGAGTCTGAACTCTTGAACTTCCCCCCCTAATGGAACTGAGCCGTGAACGATGCATTTCAATCAATCCTGAAACAGCCAGACGTGAAACCGTCCAATCGTCGGCGAAAAATCGAGGCGCGAATGACAACGGTGAGGCTCAGCACCAATAGAAATGCTTTGGAATAATTGAAGCGTGATCTGGGCTCCTTGAGCATTGTCAACTGCTACTATAAATAAACGGCCAATAACAAGATTTCTTGACATCGTAAATATCAAAGCTACATACACGATCAACACAGAAATTCACTCTCGAAGAGATGATGAACATTTCTGAACCTGTGGTACGGGGGTTTCGGAACGACTCTACGCTCGCTTTCTGCCCCCGTTCGGGCAAGAGCATCTCGGAAAGACCTTCGTTCCCGACCGTAGATTGTTCTCTCGCATACAATACCTCTGCCATTTGGTCAATTTTTGACCATGAGCCCTTGCAGCGCCCCGCTCCGTGTCTAAATGGAGGCGAGAGTTGAATTTGATCGCATCTACCGTCAAGCCATCACGGTACTCGAATCGTTTTTGCTTTTGTCTAAAATCTGAAACCGTCAAATCGGCTAAAAGAAGTTGACTCGAGAATTACCGCACCGGTCTTCGTCATGAATCGAAATGTTTCGAGTTTTCGTCCGTCCGCTGCTAGAGCTCGATCAAGACACGATTACTATATTCAATTCCTTCAAATTGGATTTTCCGTGTCGCATCGGGTAAATATTGTATGTTTTCCTCTCGGGTCAGTGGATCATATACTGCATAGGAATTCAACGAACAGAAACTGGGTAAAGTTTTCTTTGAAATTCAAACAAATATTCTGAAACGGTGGAAAGAAAAATCAAAACCGCGCTGAATTCCATTTTGTGCTTGAGATGTTTCATTGATCGAAGCTCTGTGCTCAGTGGGCTTTTGAAGTGTGGGAGAAACAGGAAATTCCATGGTATTCCACGATCTTCACTCAAACAAAAAAAAACATGGAAGCGAGATGGCGTATATCTCTTACCCTGTTAGATACAATACATACAAAGCTGATAGTTTCTAGTGCGGTGAACAGAAAGCTTCCTGATGATTTCACGAAATAAATTCTCTTTTTCTTCAGTGACACTTTCAGATGTCAGTCTTGTTCTGATAGTTATTCAGTCAAAACTGCAACTGTAAATGTTTGCAGCGCGGGTAAATCTTACAATCCAAAGAAAGGGGTGACCTGCATTGCCACGAAAGTGATCTGTGTATGTACCGTGACAACCGCCCATCGACACTATTGTTCTGGTACAAGTTTCCAAGAGAATCAAAACGGCGAAGTGCAAGGTGGTTTGACTCCGCAAACTGCTTCATGCGCGATACCTAAGCTTGCAAAGATACAGAAAAAGAGACTTGGGAACAGTGCATGAAAGGATAGCAAGAGAAGAAACAAGCAGGAGAGACTTGTTGAAGCATTTATCTGTCTCAACTGAAACAGCCATGTTACGAAACTTGAAGAATATCATCGATATGGGATATGAACCTTTCTTATATTACTTCACCGGACGTCGATCGCAAGAATTGCGGCTTCATCGTGCTTGAATTCCATCTCAGGTCAATACTGAAACGGCGTCTATGGCAAAGAGCCCATGGTCCATTCTTTGGAGCAGAAGCTTCTCTCTCATTATGCCAAAGTCGAGCGCACTTGTCCTGTTGACTACAGTATTTGACGGGCTTTCTTTTCAAATAAAATCTGAAACCGTTGGCTCATCGGATAGGAGTTGACTCATGAATAATAACGGCATTGTTCATCATCAACTGGAGATCTTCTACATAAGTTGAATGTTCTCTCAAGCGTCAACCCCTCGAGCATGCGTATTCAACCTGTTGAAGCAACGGCCATTCCGAAGGTTCTCTGATATTTCACATAGTCACATCAACAATACAGAATCCAGTGTTGAAGAGATCTGCTCGAATTCAAAAGTGCCAAAGAGGAGCAGATTGATGTTTTGAGCACGGCTTATTTTATTCAAGAACCTCTTCCAAATGTCTAGCAGGTCTTGCGGTGCCTGCTTGGATTACAACAGATCTTACGAAAAACGAATACGAACACGAAACGGCAGCAAGCCAAGTTGCGGATTTTCACCGTGGCAAACTCTTGCAGTTCGAGTGAGGGTATCTTTGATAATGCTATCAAAACAGCAAAATGCAAGGTCTAGAATTGAAATTGAACTCACTGCGCGAGAAGAGAAGAAAGAAGAAAACGACTAATACATGTTGATCCATTTCTCCCAAACAACTGAAGCAGCACCTTTACCAGCAACTTGTCCAATCTTGATCAGGGCTCTTCCAGTTTTCAAAGAAACAACAACCAATTTGTCTGCTGAGTAAAAGGTTGAGCTTTATCTTAACGGATTGTGACCAACTATTTATCTGAAAGTAAACAATCAAATGCGATCCCCCAACGTGAGCACAAGGCGACCACTTTTTCCTACCGAAACCTACCAGATGAACAGAGCATTATTGTTAATCCGCATATGTGCAGCACTTGAAACAACTCATTGATTGGCACGGTCGCGACTTTCTCAGCTATTGTACTTTCTAAATTGCACTTCTTTTCGACCGAACAATTGCAATCAGCAAACGTTGTCTTACAACCTCACCTGAGGTTGTAAGACAAGGAAGACAACCGCTAATGCTGCTGCCATTGACCCACTGCCGCATGCCAAAGCTAGCAGCGCAAATCGTCATGTGTGTCCTCCGATGTAAGAATGGTGAAGTGATAGATTGGTACCAACTCCTCGACGATCGTGCTCTTGGAAGCCAAGTGAAACGGGCGACTCATCATCTAAATGGGAACAGTTTTCTGCGGTTTGGAGCTTTGTTCAGAGACGAGCCTTTGCAAGCAGAAAAGACCTGAATCCTTTCGAGGAGCTCAGCGAGCGCCCATTGGGATTGTTGTTTTGGTGCCATTTTCAAAACAGTCAAAACGGCAAAGTGCATGGCGGTTTGATGGAAACGTCTTCCAGCTCTGTCAAACTGTGCTTGACCGAACTTCATGAGACACTGAGACGTCAAAAATTTCGTTCTCTAGAATGCTCAACGCATTCTGGACACAGCACCCACTTGCAGGTCTCGTTGTCAACGTAATCGATTTGGGCGCTTAAGGTGTCGCTGTGCAGCACTTTTCATGCTCTTTCCAGCGCTCCACAGATGGTCGCTAAGCCTAGGCTTAGAGGATCCTTCAGCACCACAATCAATGCACTCCGGCCTCCATCAAACAAAGGTGGTTCTTCAGCAGCGCCTTCCATTACTTTTCTCATGCTGCTGCACGCACATTGAACGCCCGGAAAAACAGACGACTTTGATCCATCCAAAACTGAGAGACCTTTAGACCGATTTCCGCCAAACACTAGAGGCAGTATTTGGCGGATATCTATGCTGCAGCTTCCTTGCTGAAGTGAGTCTCACCGTCGCATTGCTGTACTCATATTGGCTTTGATATTCATCAAATTGTGAAAGACGCGAATCGTCGGAAATTGTGGATGGCTTTCACACCAACTCAAACCAGCACCTTGAAACCGTTGAATTTGCAGAATTTCAAGATCTCTGCGTGCATTTTTACAAAATCTTTTTGGAATCCATTTTTTTTCAGAAGTGCTGAAAGACTAGCAAGGCGATTTTCAATATGACTACTGTGATTCCGATACGCAAGTGTACAATATTTCGGAAAAAAACTCTAAATTGGAGAAGGCAGCCTGGTTCTTCTGGTTGAAACTAACTGGAGCGCACTATTCCACAAGATTTCAATTCAAAACACGCGAGCCGGATCCAAAACGTGGCATTCTTGCTGATCCGCAAGTGAAACAGCGCGTTTACTGACAACTCTCAATCTAGAGCTGTCGTGCAAAACGAAGAAAGACCATTCTTGATCATAAATCGAACGAGACATGCATGGACCCTCTACAATGCATAGTTGGTAGCGCAGATTGACATGTGTGCCCTCCATTGTAAGAATGCTAACGAGCTGTGGCATAAACAAGCGCATTCGGCTGCAGTTGCAAGCCAATCCAAGATCTGTTCGAAGCGTCGAATATGTAGCTGTTAGTTCTATTACGTACAAAAAGTGAAACAGTCATGTTGGCGACGAAATTTTCTGCTTTTAGTCGCCGCAACCCTCTCTTGACTTGTTGCAGAATTACCATCTTTGTGTGTTAGTGTTTCTGAAATTTCTTTGTTCAAAGCAGAGGATGTGAAAGTAGACGTCTTCCCGAACACGAGGCTTTTTCAGATCCGAATTTCATTTCTTCTAGCTCGCCAACGAGCCTTCGCGAAATGACACCAAAACACAAAAAAAACAGCAACAATAAGGCATCGAAATTGCACGGTTTCTGAAGGATTCAATTTGTAGTGCTGTTGAAACATTCGATTGATTCATGTCTTCTGTAAATTTGCGCTGAAAGTTGGCTCAACAGCTTCACTCTTTGTTCTCTCAAGGCGTCAGTCTGAACAGAACAGTTTGGCCGCGACGCATTTCAATCAATCTTGAAACATCCAGACTCAAAGTTGAAGTTTTTGCTGCAGGCCAAATGAGCCGAGGTTATTGCGAACGCATTTTCAGTTCTCTCAAAGCTTCCCAGCAATATCAGCGAAGTCTTAAACCACCAAACCATTCGCGGGCAATCGTCTCATGAACGACCATAATTTCACTTGTGACTCTTTGAACCACAACTGAAACTCTTTGAATGCTGAACGCGTAGGATGTAACCCAGAAATACTTGCTTTCTGCTTTTCATGGCAATTTGAAAGCGTCAACTGTTTGGAGAAGAATCAGTCCAAAAACAAACTGATTTCTAGTGTGAATGTTGATGTGATCCTCACAGCTCGAATCTTCATTGACGCTGAAACCCTCGTTATGGCCAACCAACGCCATTGCAGAACTGTGGATGGCGGTTGTCTGCAGTGCTGAGAAACAAGCAGCTTCCTGACGATTTCACGAAATCAATCCACAGCTTTCTTTGTCCAATCACGTTTTCAGATGTTTGCTCAGTCTTATTGTGATCCGTTA
Source organism: Poikilolaimus oxycercus (assembly GCA_034700245.1). Taxonomy (NCBI): domain Eukaryota; kingdom Metazoa; phylum Nematoda; class Chromadorea; order Rhabditida; family Rhabditidae; genus Poikilolaimus; species Poikilolaimus oxycercus. The sequence continues at coordinate 2,378 of JAQIXL010002364.1, read as the reverse complement.
GTAAATAAATCAATCAAAAACGGCAATCGGAAATGCTTACAGGGAGAAATCTTGCAGCCGAAGAAAAACGTGACTTGAATTGTCTGAAAGACAAACTATCAAGAGCTTCAAGGTAACAAATTTATTTGAGCAAAGAGACCGACACCCTTTACTTTGCCTGATTACTACGGCGGCTGTTGTACCACAAGTTTCAAAGAGAATCAAAACGGTGAAGTGCAAGGTGGTTGCACGTCACCGTCTTCCCTTGACTACTTCTCCGAGATTCTGCCAGTATCACTCTCAAATTTGTTCCGGAACGAAAACATCAGCTTCGATGGAAGACACAAGCGTATTCTGGAAGAAAGTAGTGCAGAGACTTTTCACTGGATTATAAACCAGCCGTCTGAAACCGTCGACTACTTCTGAATTGCCTGTTCTAAGCCAGGGCAACGAGGGCAATGGTAGTAACGGCGGCTGTTGCGTCGTCCAGCTACACCGTCGCATAACAATAGCGTGGAATTGCTGCGGGTTTCGTTATTAACAACAACTGAAACACCCCATTCCCACTGCAATCAATAGACTGGAAACAACTTTCGAGCAAGGTGCAAAGCCCAACAAAACTAGAAGTCAAGTGATTCTTAACTTCCGCATGTCCGCTGAACATGGTCACGTCGAGCGCATTCGTAAGAAAGTCCTGATTCGCTTATTTAGGCTGGCATCTGTAAGTGTGAATTGGGCGGCTAGTTTTTGCACTTTTGGCGTTTAGTGATTTCGTTTCTCGTCGCCTTATCCGAGATGTCAACACCATCTCATAACGTCTGGCAATATCGTTGAAATCGGAAAACGTCAAATCGTCATGCGAATCGGAACATTGTTACTGTTGAACTTACCAAAAAACGCAGGCCCGAAAAAAACTAACGCTTTCCGAACGCTGCCTACCTGTATTGCAAGAGAAACGGGCAATTCAGCGGTTTGAATTCCAATTTCAGGAAATTTTGGCATTGAGTCGCTGCAAGCACACTCGCTTCTCGTCTACTTATTGAGTTCGCTACAATCGCCATGCATCTCTGCACTCGAATTGCTTTGCTTTTCAATAAAATCTGAAACCGTTGAATTGTCAGATAGGAGTTGACTCAAGAATAACTATACCGGATGTTCAGCATCAACGGAATGGTCCATATTGAAGTGCTCTACTCTCTTGATCGATGGTGGTTTTTCGCGCGATGTCAATTCAAACTGTGAAAGAAACGGGCAAGTCCCAGGCTCTTTTATCATTGCAAAGCCAAATCATCGATGAAGAAACCGAGTGTCGAAGAGGTGAGCATTCCTAAAACCAAAATCACTGTTTCACCAAATCGAAACTTTCCACGTACAGGACATTTGAAGTGTGGCAGAAACGGAAAATTCCATGATTCCGTTATTGAAAAAGATCACTCAAACAAACGAGAAGGAGACCATCTACGAAATTGGAGAGCTATGAACTCGCTCTAGCCACGCGGGACTTATCAACGGGTTGAACTAGAGTCCAACACAATCACTAACATCTCCCAGTGTCCCCAATGAGTGCTCGGCAGACACGCGACCTTTCAGTACACGTTTATCTCGAAATGCTCCGCTGCTGAAGACGAAGCAATGCCTTCACTGGTTCAACCTGATCAAGGTTCTTCCAGTTTCCAAAAAAATGAACAATCAATTTCTTGCCAATTACCATCAAAAACGAAGCATTGTGGTTGGTCCGCTTGTATGCGCCGCTTGAAACGGCAAATTGACTGACTGTGCTTTTCTCGCGTCACTGATATTCGTAAGTTGCATTCTTGTCAATGGAAGTATGTGCCGCATCCCACCTCGAGCGCATTGAGTAACATTTCCTGATTCGCCTTTTAAGGAAAACTGAAACTATCAAGAGACAGGCGACTTTTGTTTTGTTTCCTGCCCCTAGTATCTTCCTTCCGTTTCTTCCCTGCCTGTAAGAAAGACAACTGTCTCAGCATTGTTGTCTCACAACTTTGTAGTGATATCTTTGAAGTCAGTAACCGTCAAGTTACACAACGGAGCTGTCTCATGAGAGGAAACTTTGATGCTCGAAGACAACGGGCGAGTGCACCTCTCGAACTTGACTGTGCAGACATCGACAAAGTACTAACCTTGTTGCCACATGCAGACCTTTGTTTGCTTGCTTTGGCCGTAAAGAGTAACGACCTGTTTGCTCTCTCGCTTCGATATAAAAACAAGTTAAATAAGTCAGTTCCCGAAAGGCTCGATTTTGAAGAAAAGGCAACCTAGCCCTCTGGGTTGGAAGGGGAGTGCTATTGTCAAACCAGAATTAGGGTTGGGAACCGGGGCCCCGCCAGCCCCGTCAACCCCGGAAAACCCCGGTTTTTGGCCAACCCCGTCAGCCC
>JAQIXL010002363.1:0-13364 GCA_034700245.1 Poikilolaimus oxycercus | reverse complement strand
ACCGAGAACGGGCAAAATAGCCTAGACTCTATGAGATTTCGGCCGACCCGGCCGGCCGCGGCCGGCCGGTGGCCGGGGTTGTCCGGCCGGCCAAAATCGGCCGGCGGCCGGGGACTTTCCGGCCGGCCGGCCGGCCGAATCGGCCGATTTTTGCCCTCCGGCCGAGCCGGCCAATTTCGGCTCGGCCGGCCGGTTGGACAGCCTTGGTTGAGATGCAGACGTACCGTCAGGTGCTCGAAACACGATGGGAACGTTGGGTGTGCCAGACGGCAAGTACATCGCCATCGCCTGAACGTTCTCCGCCTTCACGACCATCTTAATCGTCTCGTCGTCGCTGTACTCGGCCATCGACCCGATAGTCAGACGCGAGTTGACGAAAGTCGAGAGTCCGAGAAAAACCTGAACATGCGAAAACATGTTTTAGGTTACTTCGCCTCATATTTTTTTTTTGAAAGTTTTTCATTTTACGGTGACTTACTCGTCCAAATTCCTCAACGTCAACGTTGAACAAAAAATCCGTGATCGTTCCCCATCTCGTGTCACTTCCTTTGTCTTGACAGAACGAATTCACGGCCCGCACTTGATAGAACTAAATTCCCACAATATTTTAAGTTGAAAGAGAAACAAACCGAAGTCCTGCTTTCGAGGATTTGACCGGAGAGTTTTGCTGTGTCCTCCGGCGATGGATACTGTATGCAATCGGCTAGTTGAAGAAAGATGGAGCCGGAGTAATTCGCGATCAGTCCGGGAAGAAGTTTCCCAACAGAATAGCCACAGCAACAGTGATCGGAGCAGCTGACATTCATAGGCTCATTCTCGATCCTTTGGAAGGCGGCCAGAACATCGTCGGCATGCCCCGAACTAGCAATTTTCTCAAGGTGTGCTAAACGCGCTATAAAGGTTTTTGGATGCTGATTACATCGAAAGTCGTAGCGGTAGATCTCAAAGTGGATGTCTGCTCGACCGGCAAACCTGCCAAAGAACGATGCCACGCCGTCTTTAAGATAAGGAAGTGCTCGGCTACAAAATGAACTTTGGCAAAGGATTTTACCGCGAGTTATACGACTCCTCGAATAGAACAACAATCGTCTTGCTCGGTGCGGCCTTTTCATTTTCTGGTTCACCTTTTGCTGAAGCTGCTATCCAAGTCCAAATGAGAAAAGCAAGAGGATAGATGAGCATCTTGGCCTGAAAAAAATGTTTTTCTCATTGGCTACTGCGCTTATAAGAAAAGTAAAAGAATGCCAAAGTTGTGGAGCCGAGTGAAAAGGTAGATACTCTCGAGGGTCATAATAGGATCGATGCTTTACTGATAAGGACCCAACGAGGGGCTTGAGGGCTACATTCCAGGGCTCATCGGATTAACATGGCGTCTCTCACAGCGAAACACCTAGAGGCCCGAACGCTTTGGAAAGGTTTTTCTTCAGTTTGAAATAAGCAGTCTTGAGGAGAAACGATTGCATTTGCCAAAGTCTTTATTCCTTGACTGTTCTTGACCACTTTTTATTCGTCCTCGTCCCACCACGGGAAGCAATAGCAGACGACCGAGCAGTCACACTTCTGCCCAGCCGGGCACGGCGGCTGCCAGAACGCGCAGCTCTGACGATCCGCGAAGACGCTGTCGATGTTAAGCATTACAATGAAGCTAATAGCGACAATTAGTAAGGCACGCATTGTCAAGATCTAAAATCCGTCTAACAGTTAAAGAAAAAATGGGAAGAAACAGCAAAGAGGGGTTTGGGCTGCCACGACTCTTGCTGCCACGTCGTTTGAGATATTTTGTCGATGACACCGCTTTAAGTCTTGACGCCTTTAGTCGACAATTTCATGCTCGACTAATTTTTAAAACGTGAAAAAAAGAAGATTTAAGAAAGTGAGTCAGCGGCTGAAAGAACGGACCAGTTGCGACAATTGTTCTCATCATTGTCACTCATCATTTCGACAGTTCTGAATTATTTTCTTGCATCTATTTTCGTATTCTTCGTCGTGTGATTTTAATCCAGAGTAATAAATTTTCGCGATCAGGATATATGGGGTGAATTAGTTCATTGATTGACCTCTGACAATGAGTCGTGAGGTTGTACGAGATACAATGTGTCAAAATGGATTCTAAGAAATTGTGAAGGCCTTTCTGACAAGTTAGGCTTGTTCTGAAGAAATAGTCTGAACAATCGATGCAATGGGTGAGAGGGACATTTCACCGCGGCCCATTATGCGTTTTCGAAACCGGCCTCGCCTTGGCAGCAACATCAACGTTTCGCGTATCTTCAAGGACGCCGCCTTCTCCTCCACGTTTCAAGTTTCTCCGTCACTTTCGTCCTTTGCCTCATGCTCATCTTATTCGTGCATTTCCTTTTCCTTATCCTTTCAGATTTCTCTTCCCAGTGAAAGTTTCAGAGTGAAATATGTTCGGTTGCGAAGCCTCGCCTCGGCCACCAAAGAGGCCACGTTTAGTCGACGGGGCGTCAAATGCGGCGTCTTTTTCGAGTGGCAGCCTCACAATTCCGGACTTCATATTATTCTCTCTGCTCGATCCAAAAGTGAGTTCACCTTTGCCAGAAATCTTCTCTCTTCTCAGTCTCTCACTCGTCTTCAAGCCACTTGCCGCCGCTTCTACCGTATAATCGACCAGAATCACCATAAATTTCGAAAATTCAAGCTCCGTTGCGTTCATATTCAATTCAATCCTAACGTCGAACTATTATTGACGAATTGGGAAGACTTCCACACCGACGCCTGTCGATTTGTTGTGCATTTCGTTGGCCGAGTTTTTCCGATTATGCATTCATTAGGCTGGAAACGTCGGGCAAGTTCGCTGTTGAAATCCATGTGCATCGACGACACAAAGACGTATGCCTCGTGTGTCCCGTTTGACTTGTCGGGTGTGGAAGCCTTTTGCCATGTCCTTCGATTCATCACTAAAAAGGCTGTATTCACAAACGCAGAGATAAATTCGGCCGACGAGGACCTTTTGACCGCTTTGGCGGAAGTGTGGGCTGAAAGTGGACTACAAGGCTTCTGCTATGAGCCGAGCCACGATTACAAAGTTAATGAGGCTGAAACTCTGCTCAAGTTTCTCAACATGGTTAAGCCATGCGAGTTTACACTTCGACAATTTGACAATTTGGCAACCAGAAACCTGCCGCCCCCGTTCTTTGCCCATCCTGTCGAGCGCCACGCTACTCGAGAAATACACACAAGCTTTATCCTTCCAACCGTTCACCGGCTGGGTCCCTCCGCCAGTGACCCCAGCCAGCTGCCGAGGGGACGCCGCCCAATGCCGTAAACAAGGATCGCAACACAATGCCGTAAACTAGGCTCATCACTTAGGCAATGAATCAACCATCGCCCTCGGCGATACATCCAGCCTGGAAGACTGTAACGAAGTTGGAGCTTGAAAACACTTCGTGGGACTCGAAGTGCAGTTTTGGCGACGAACACTTGCAAGGCATGACGAATCTTCGTCAGCTCCATTTTGGAGTTGTTTTGACGCAATTGACAGCTCAAGGTCTGCTCAAATGGGCGCTTTCACATTTCCAAGCGAACACGGATGCCATTCTTCGTAGCCGTGTGCCGCCCCAAGTTGTGCGTGACATCCGCTCCAATGCCGCAGCAATGATTGCTAGTTTCTATCAACATCATTTATATGAAATAATTCAGCAAAAGAACGCACGTTTAGTTGAATGCGTTCAAGGTGGCTTTACACTGCATATCGACCGCTTCGACGACGCTCGTCCGATTATTTGTACGTTCCAAATTGCAATTCAGTGACCATATTAATTTTAGATATCAAAACGTTCCGTCTTCCTATTGGGACCACCGTTAGCAGCAGGTATGTGGCTCCTGTCCGTAACAGCCGCCGGAGTCATTAGTGCCTCATTCGCATCCAGTCAAAGTAGTCAATTCCTTATCAGTAGGGTTGGGATTCGGGCTTTTATTGACAGCCGGAATGTTTTGGGAGAGTTTACAACGCAACTTGACCCGAGTTTCATTATCATGGATATCTTGGCCAAACTTGAGTATTCCAACCAACTAGAGCGCTCAAAGTGGAAATAACTTTACACTCTCAAACATTCCGGCTCTTAATAAAACCCCGAGGCTGTCAATAAGGCCAACCCTACTTATCAGCACTAATTTCCGTTCTAGATCCTTTTACTTCAGAGAATCATTTGGCATTTGTTGGTAGCTTTAGTACCATAAAAAACGATGTCTTTTTAGAACCACAACGGGCCTTCTCCTTTGTACCACGAGGGGCCTCTTCCTTAGAATCACGAACCATGAAAAAGAGCTGGGAAGTCTGGAAGTCTTTTGTACGACAGAGCCTTAGTGCCATGGCAGACTTTTCCCTCAGTATCAGGACGGGCTGATATAACTAAATCTCCTAGTCCTTCGTACCCTTTCTCCTTCACATCATTGTCCTTACAATTAGTCCTTAGTCCTTAGTTCCCCTTCGCTAGTATAACGTAAAGTTTCTAGTTTCGAAATTCGAACGGAAGAGGCTGTGAGCCGACCTTGGGTTTGCAAGCTGCCTCTAAAACGTCTCGAAGCCATCCGACAATGCCAAAAACTCGACTTCCTTCGCTCCGTGGTCAACGCCGACTTTGTTGAGCCGCTTCTCATGCTTCTCTGCCCAAAGGTCAATTGAATGCCTCATGTAATTGATTCGATTTACAGTCTCTATCGCGCCTCCAGAGAGCGTGCCGCCAACTCTATTTTCTTATTGACGCAAATCGTCATAAATTGCGCAAGCTTACACCCGACAAAGTGCTAGTCCACTTCGATGAAGACTTTTTGAACGACGTTCCGGCCTTTGAATTAACGCTGACGAATGTGAAACGCTTTCGACAAGCCCCTCTTAAGATCGTGAGGCTAAACTCGAGGACGCGTTTCTCCATTCAACGCACGGTCAGCATCCCAGAGACAAGTTCGACAATTTTCCAAGACTTTCGAACCATCTTCAAATTCATCACGAAGAGGGCAAAGTTCCGGAAAGCGCAAATTACCACCACCAATACCGGCATTCTGGCTGTTCTAGCCGAAGAATGGAAGTTAAGCGAAATTCAATACTTTTGTCTTCATCAGGAACATGTTAGCGACATTGCTTCGCTTCTGAACCTCCTGAATCTCGCCAAGCCCAAAGTGTTCAAGCTACGATGTTTGACATCGCAATTATTGCCGCGGACGTTTTTCGCTGAATCTTTTTGGAGGGCTATGACGAAGTTCACGATTCGACCCAAGGAAACTCACTCACATCCCGTTGGCGACGAAGAGCTGCAGGCAATGACGAGCATACGCCAATTGGACCTTCATCTCGTTCGCACTCCTCGTCTCACCGCCGAAGGTCTGCTTTCTTGGGCTCGTGCCCGTCTTGCCGCAAGTGAAATGGGGTTTCTTTTCCTTCTTGTGTCGGAGATCGTCTACGAGGATCTCCTTTCAACAGCTGTCACCCTGGACTGGCCCGTGCAAGAGGAGGAAGAAACAATTTTCTATTCCCAAGGCGAGTTTCGGTTGGAAATCAATAAAGAATCGACATATGATGGATGGGATGAACTTCGTAAGTTCTTTGAATAGAAATGATAACCCCTTGATGCAGGTGTCGAGATACTTATACCGTAGTGAAGGCTTCAATCAGAACTACACCAACTGAAGACCATTGTGACCTGAAACTCTTATACTTCCTTTGCTGTTCTTGCGATTTACTTTTTCATTCAACATTCACTACGACCGTACACACGCAAAATTTCCACAGTTGTACATTTGAACTATTGTGCGGGATAAAACACATAGAGACGCTATCAATGTCCACAACTACAAAGCAGGCACGCTCGCCAACGACTTCGTCTCTAAGAAACGACGTGTGAAGAAAGCATCGCCGGCGCAAGAACCTCAAGTTTTAATGGCTAGGAGAGGTAGCTGACAACCATAAAATACTACAGCGTGTTTCATTTGATTCTGACGATTTGAAAAAATCAATTTATTGCAGGCCATTCAACCGATTTTCTTACATATTTGCGTTTCGATGCTTTAACCGCGTCGTTCACTCGGAGGTCCAGGAGGACTTTAGAATCCCCAAGCATAGGAAAGTGCAATCCTTTTCAAGGCGTCTCCACATCTTGGGTCGACAATTTTTGCGCGAAAAGCAGCAAGGGGTCCGCGTTGCACATCGTCGCTCAAGGTTGCGACCAAACGTCGCCTCTTCCTTGTTGAAATTGACCAGTTTGGCGCAAGCGAAATGTCACGAACATTCAAATGGAAATGTTACGACTGCACTTGGCGGCGCTCCAACTTCCCCACCTCGGTTTGGCATAAAGGATGACGACGCCCGTCCTCAACAGTCTTAGAATCTCTCGCCTATCATTTTAACTGCTTTCATAAGACCAGTTTCTAAATGCCCATTCCTAGGTCACGAGAAAGATGTCGCAAATCTGGCGTGCATTAGAATCTGCTTGTGAGGCAGTCGACTTGACATCCTCTCAGTCGCCAAAGCTTCGTCATCTGGACTCTGAAGAGCCACCGCAACAACTTTCGCTTCAATCATTAATCATTGGAAATATTCTATTGCCAATGCTCATGATGCTCGATCCAAGCGTGAGTTTTATCTTTAACGTGCGACAATCCCTGTAATTTGCAGTCCCTTGCTTGCCTTCAAAGAGCCTGCCATCGATTCAATACTTTAATTGAGCAGAATCGCCACAAGCTGCGCAAGTTCAGGCCCAACTATATTCATCTGAGGTTTTATAAGACCGTGGAACAGAAGGAAGTTCCTCCCGTTTTATTGTCACTGACGAATCTGAAGTTTGGCTGTCGCTATGAGGCGTCTCCACAACTTTCATACCGTGAATCTCAGCAGCATTCTTTTCAAGTGAACAATAGAACGGTCGCAAACCCGTCGGTATCAGGAATCCGTCGCACGAACGACGTGTATGAAGTTGACGTGGACAGTGAGTCGTCACTCTGCGAAAGCTTACGTCATTTATTCAACTTCATTACACGAAGGGCGACATTCAGAAAAGCTAAGATTAATACGCTTGACGCGGATATATTGACAGCTTTGGCCGAAAAATGGAAGTCCAGCAGAATTCGAAGCTTTTGTCTTCATCCATTCCGTCACGAACCAAACTATGCCGACGTCATTTCTCTTCGAAACTTCTTGAATCTCGCGGAACCGGACGAATTCAAGTTGAAAAATTTTCACGCCTTTATTCTACCGGCGTCCTTCTTCGCGCTTCCCGCTTTCAAGACCCTAACCTCGCTCAAAATTCGATGTAACAACTCTCGACTGTGTGATTGGAAGTTCTCTTGCGCAATTGGAGAAGAGCATCTGAGCGCTATGACGAGCTTATGCAAGCTGGATCTTCGTCATTCTTCGACGCAGCTAACGATTGACGCTCTGGTTGCCTGGACGCTGAAGCGAGTCGCCGCAAAAGACACAGCGCATCTTCGGTGTTTTCTTAAAGAACCTGATCCGGTGGAGCAGCTTAGTGAACGTTTAATAGAAAGGCACGGATTTGTTATGAAGCCTGTAGGAGAACCACGAAGAAAAGGAACCGTCTCGATTTCTAGCGCTGTGGATGAGTCTGACGAATGGAAAGATATACGTAAGTCTGCGATAAAAGTTTCGCAAGAGTCTTATTCTTTTTTCCAGATATTCACGTCATATGAGATCATTTCCCCGTACGCTCACGACTATGTATGTATTGGACATAAGAACGGCTCTAAATGATTCCCTTCGTTGTTTCATTCTTGCGAACTCTTGTATGTTTGCCTTTACCAAGTTAAAATTGTACTTCCTCCTCGCACAAATGTATATGCGGCCTAATCGAATAAAACAAAGATAGGCCGCATCTCTCTCAAAATATGGTGAGCCTACTCTCTCACTCTGTCTGCCAGAGGCTATTGCCTGAACAAGGAGAGTCATCTTACGACGACTTACAGCAGTCGTTTCTGTTTTCACTGGCACGCACCGACGTTGTGAGATCATTTCTCATGGTTCAACAACTTCTATGCAAAAATAAGACCCACGATTGAAAGACGTTTATAAGAGGCAACGTTGAAATTTTATTAATGAAAAGTGACTGACGACTCGCAACGTCGGCCTCCCGCTGCTTAAAGTGGATTGCGCCAACGCTAAATGGCTCTTTTTGGCCGCCGTGTCACATTTCAAGGAGAATCACGACGCAACACAAAACGTGCCATCAAGTTTTATTCCCTGTACCAATACTTTAGTGTTAGTGGTAAAACAATTAGTGGTAAAACGAGGAGAGTACCTTTAATCGCTCAAAATCAAATCGTCGAGACTTCACCAAAAGTTGCATCGTACGGAGGGTCTCGAGGCTCTATAGACTGTTGTATGCTCTCATTTTGTATCCTCTGTTCCTCATTTATTGTAAAAGTACATAATGCAATGAAAAAAACGCAATAACATGGTAGGAAAGCAAGTTTTCGTCGCATTGGTCTCCCCTTTCACTACGGTATAAGAATCTCCACGCCTGAAAGCATTTATTATCATCTCTAAATACTTGCTGCACTTACGAAGTTCATCCCATCTATTGTCTGTCAATAGTTTATGGATTTCCAGCCGAAATTCGCCTTGAGAATAGAAAAGTTCTCGTTCATCCTCTTGCATGGGCCACTGCAGCGCCACAGCCCTTGAGAGGAGATCGTCATAGACGTTCTTCGGCACGCGAAGCAAAAGAAATGCTGTCTTCTGTGCTTTGAGACGAGCGAAGGCCCAGGAAAGCAAGCCATCGGCGGTGAGACGAGGAGTTAAAACTTGACGAAGGTCCAATTCGCGCAGGCTTGTTATGGCCTGCAGCTCCTCGTCGCCGAAAGAACACTTCAAGCTGACGAAATATGGCCTTATCTTGAACGTCTTCAAAGTGCTCCAGAAAGATCCAGTGAAAAACCTGGAGGGATGATTTTCCGGAGCGAAACGCCGTAATTTGAACTGCTCGGGTTTAACAATATTGAGAAAATTCAGGAGAGATTCCGAAATGCCATCTTGACTTTGATCATAGCAGAAGTAGGGGATGCCGCTTGTCTTCCATTCTTCAGCCAAGATAGTTAGAATATTGACATTGCTTGTATTAATTTGTGCTTTCCGGAACTCTGCCTTCTTCGTGATGAATTTGAAGATGTTTCGAAAATCTTCGAAAAGTGTCGAATTCGCCTCTGTGACGTCAATCATGTGCCGATCGGAGAAGAAGATCTTCGAGTTTACCCTCACGATCTTTAGAGGGATTCGTCGAAAGCGTTTCGCATTTGTCAGTGTTAATTCGAAGGCCGGAAGACCGCTCGGATCGTCTGCACAGAATTCGACTAGCACTTTGTCGGGTGTAAGCCTGCGCAATTTATGACGATTTTCATCAATAAGAAAATGAAGTTGACGGCACGTTCTCTGAAGGCGCGATAGAGACTAGAAATGAAATAATTGCTAACAAAATAGAACCGACCTTCGGACAGAGAAGCATGAGAAGTGGTTCGACGAAGTCGGCGTGGGCTACAGTGAGGACAAAATCGTTCCCCAAGCATGGTCTTCTCATTTCTAGACGTTGAAGAGGTGAGCTAACAATAAAGGCCCGTCTCACAGCGTCTTCCGTTCGAATTTCAAAACTGAACCCATTACTTCAAACCAACAATGACATGATCACAAACTTGCTGCAATTTTTCGTTCCAGAAGGCTCACGGAATGTTTTGATTCCTAAAGTGGCAAGAAGTTCAATGAATTGTTTCTGCAGACTTACGAATCACATCGCAATCGTAATTTGTCGCAACTCGGCTAATTTTCAGCTTATAATCACCTTGAACTACCTCGAGCAGATCTCCAGATGAGTTGCATGGCGGAATCAGTTCGTAAAACTTGTAAGTGTATTGTTTCTCGATAAAGTCTGCGGCGTCAGAGCGGATAGCAGGAACGACATCGTTCGATACACGGCTAGTGAGGGTGACATCATTTTTCGCTTGACAATGGAAAACCGCCCATTTGAGCAGACCTTCGGCTGTCAGCCGCGTCAAAACTGCGTCGAGACCGAAGTGGCGAAGATTCGTCATGGCTTGTAAGTGCTCATCTCCAAAAGCGCACTCCGATTTCCACTTCGGATCAGTTTCCATCTCCAACTTCGTCACAGTTCTCAGGGTTGAAGGGGCAAGGAAAGAGTGCGACAACATTCTTATCGCATTTGCGTGCAGCCTGATCTCGCTTGGTCGTGTTACATTCAGAAAATTAAGAAGAGGTCTGGCTCGATAAGGCTCGCCGTCGGGTGCCTGGAAGCAAAAATTTCGCAGCCCGCTCTGAATCCATTCTTCAGCAAAAATTGTCAAAAAATCCTCATCGACAGAAGTAATTTCGGCGCTTGTGAATGAGGCCTTCTTCGTTATAAAGCGCAGGACTTTTTGAAAGGCTGCCGGCGTTGGGAAGTCAATCGGGGCACAAAAGATGTGCGTCTTGACGGCGTTTGATCGCAACATCAGCATCGTTTTTCGGTTTTCCAAGTCCAGCGAAAGTGTACTTGAAAGGGAATTGTCGACGAAATGCACAACGAAGCGACAGGCGAGTGTGTCAGAGTCATCCGAATTCGTCAACAACAACTTGACGCCTCGACGGCCCTGCGCGAGGTCTTGATCGAAATGAATGTGAACGTTGAGCGGCTTGAATTTGCGAAATTTATGATGATTCTGGTCAATTAGGTGGTAGAAACGGCGACATGTGGCTTGAAGACAAGCTAGAGACTAAGAAGAGGGAGAATGTGACGGGAAAAGAGGGAACTCACTCGTGGATCTAGCAGAGCGACGATTGCAATAAGGACGGGAACCGTGAGTTTGGCAAGCGACGAAGACGTCGTAACATTGGTTGAAATGTTGATCAGACATGCTCGCTTCGGCGATCGAGGAGAGACTTCACAATCAAACATATTTCGGTCTGAAATATCAGTTTGAAAGGAAAGTCGGAGGAAAGTGGAAGAATTCGAAATTCGACGGAAAGGAGAGAAACAGGAAACGAGGGTGAGTGTTGCAAGATGGAGAAGGGAATGCGGGGGTGTCCTTGAAGATGTACGGCGAGCGATGCCAAGACGAGGCTGGTTTTGCCGTTGAAATGCAAAACAGTTGCGACCAAGTCGCCTCAAATTCTTCCTGTCAAACATATCTGAACTTGTCAAGACAAGTTCAACACAAGAAAACTCGGTCGGTGTAGAAGACGTGCTCTGCATGGTTCCGTCTAGAAATTGCCTCTGAGTCGAGGGCGAAGGATCACTTCTCTGCGAAACAATCGCTGGTGGACAATAAACAACCAGGGAATCGACTGTGTGCGCCAGCGTGGCCTTGCCCTTGTATTCCCGTCACAATCCATCTTTGTCGATCGAGGCGATACGTTTCTATGTTATTCATTGTCGAAGTTGTTCTCGGAGAAGTTGTTTTCGACCTTCGAAAAAACGAAGAACTGTTTCAGCGTCGACTCAAATAATGATATCAAAAGAGGTAGGCCACGGATGCTTGTAATGTCGTCGTGGACGGTAGAAGATTTCGATACCTAAAATCTGTGTGGCACTTTACTCATTTCCTCAACTTACCGATTTGAAGCCATTCTTGACGTTTCCATTGTTCGCGAATTTCCAGTCGGCGCTCCTCTTGAGAACGTTGAGACTCCTCTTCCTCCTGCATCGATCGTTTCAGCGCCTTCGCCGCTAAGTGGAGATTCTTAAAATCGCTTTTCAGCAGACAAATCCGAAGAGACGCAATTTCGCGCGCGGCCAAACGAGCGCGGATCCAAGTGAGCAGACCATCGGCAGTCAACGCGGTCTTAAAATCGACAAGGTCCAAGTGACGCAAATTCGTCATTGTAAGCAAGTTTTCGTCGAAGAATACACGTTGTCTATTCTGGTCAAACAATCCACTCGGTCGAATCTCCAACTTCTTCAAGCCCTTCAATCCCGGCTCGTCAAAAAATCCAGTCGGTAGTGTTTCAAGCGCAATATTTCGAAGTTTCAACTCCTGCGGCAGTGCACGATTCAGAAAAGTCTGCAGCAACTTCATCACGTCTGTTGTGTAGGACGGTAGCCATTTCTGTAGTACATAGCTCCGTATGTCGATCTAGCTATTGTACGTGCTTTACCGTCTGACCTCTGCCTCGCGCCTCTCGCCTCGGCACGTCAGACGTTCGTCTCCTGCCGCTTCGAGCGGTTGCCTCTTCCCTTCTTTCCCCTCTCCTCGTTGTCTTCTTGTATTAGTTGCTTGCCTACATAAAGTAGTAACAAGTAACAGTCGTTGTGCCGGGGGACACAACAACGTCCTCGCTTTGATTATGCGGATGATTCGCATAGACATCGAATTCGTCGCGAAGGCCAGGCACTGGCGAGATTAAAATTCTCTTTGTTCCTTCTTCGATCCAAAAATCGTCCGGAGACGGAGTCTTGTGACTTTTCAAATAGTCTTTAGATATATCAACACGATAAAGAATACGGTAATTACCGGCCCGAAAGCTATTCTCCTGCTCCCTTAACGATAATTCGAAAGATGGGCAGTTCGACGACGAAATGTTAGGTCTTCCAAGAAAATCAATAACCGTACACATCGGGATATAATCCCGCAATTTATGCCGGTTTTCGTGCATTATTGTGTGGAAACGACTGCATGTTCTGCAAAGAAAATGCAAATCCTGGAACAGGTAAAGAAAGCGTTTACCAGGAAGAGCTCGACTTACGCGTCTATCAAGAAGTGCTAGAAAAGATTCGACGAAATCCGTGCTGGCAAGGGAAAGAAGCGAAGGTGGCAAGGCTGTGAAGAATTGCTGTGAAAGAGTCGAGGCGCTATCATCAGCTTTAATTTCAGAGAACATTTACGCTCTAAATGCAATTTGAAGAAAGGAAGAAGAGCTGTTGGGCGCGTGCAGGCGAGTTGGAAGTTTCCCGCCTATTTCCTCGGTCGCAAAGGCCGTTTTCGCACTTACACCAGAACGAGATAGCCTCGCGGGGGACTTGACCTTATGCAGGCAAAAGGCATCTATTGAGCCAAACACTATCAAAAAGATCCTGGAGAAGGCCTTTAGGCAGTGGTTAACCGAGGGTGGTTGAAAACCACCCCACCCCCCTCGTTTTTGGCCCAGCCGACCCGACCCGTTCGCCTTTGACCGAGGGGCTTTTTGAGGGCGTTTCTTGAGAGAAAGAAGATGTATACAACAAGTGATACAATAAGCATATTGATCGTGGAAGAGCAATGGGAAAGGTTCCGGCGCGAATTTCGCATTTTGATCTGTGATCTACGCGTTAAGGTGGATCAAAACTAGCGAAAAAGAAGCAAAATGTTCAACTTGGCGAGGCTGGTTTACCCTGTTGGATCGCTTCGGCGACCCCCCCGCACCCCGTTCGTTC
>JAQIXL010002362.1:0-13367 GCA_034700245.1 Poikilolaimus oxycercus | reverse complement strand
AACTGAGGAGCCACCAGCAGCTCAAAAAATCACGAAAAACAGCAAAAAAAATTTCGTCCGACCGGCGTCGGGGGGGGGAGGGGGGTGGTTTTGGACCATCCTCGCTGCACTGCTGAGGTGTTGCCATGTGCGGTTAATGTGATTGAATTTAGACACATAAAAGAGAACAAGGATTATGCAATCAAGATTATCGCACTCGATGCGAAATCCGAAAAGCACATGGAAGACGTGAGTCTTCTCATGGAGCTGCATCATGAGAACATAGTCAGTTATGTTGCGTCGTGGAGAGAAGAGGTCACTTTGAAGAAGTTATCGGTAGATAAATTTGCTGCAGATTCAATCAATTGCCTATTTTGTCATTCAAATGGAGTACTGCCCGGATGGCTCACTACAGCACCTGATCGAAGATGAGAAGTAGGAAATTCGAAAAGGTTGAAAAAACCGCTGATTTTCAGAGTGCTCTATAAAATTTCATGTGATTCAATCGTGCCCTTTATCCACCGACTCTTTTCCTACAAAGTTGACTACATTCTTGATATTTTTTGCGACGTACTCAAAGGATTGAACTTCATACACGAAAAAGGAATAGTTCACAGAGACATAAAACCGGTAAGATTAAACCCGAATAAAGGATCAAACTGGTTCAACAGGAAAATATTCTTATTTGTGGCAAAACGGCGAAAATTACGGACTTTGGAATCGCATGTAATGTAGAGCGTGCTATGCAAACAAATCCTATTGGAACAACTTTGTACATGGCCCCGGAAGCATTTCAAGGACGCGTCAGCCCTGCAATGGACATGTATAGGTGATTTCCTTTTTTTTATTGTAAATTAATATAATAGCCTAGGAATGATTTTCATGGAAGCAATTGCCTCCACCTCCGTGCCTCTGGTGCAAAGACCGCGTGAGTTGGTCGCCGACTTCAAGGTTTGCCATAATAAATATTATGCGATTGGTGGTCAGAAATGCGGAAAATTCTCACCGCTGTTCGAGGAAAAAATGGAGGTCAATTTGATCAACGTTATCAAAAGAATTATCGTGAATTGTACGCAAAAGACGCCTGAAAAAAGACCCACAGCGCAGGAGCTAATAATGCAAGAATTTTTTGTAGTGAAAGAGAACAATTTTCGGCGACTTCTTCTTGAAATGCGCAAAGAAAGACTCTTGGTTACAGAGTTACTTTTCTTGAAAGGTAATGGAAAAGTTATAGAGGAACTTGAAATCCTCGAAGCTGTAGCTGCGATTGGATTACAAATTACATTAATTGAATTTGTCAGCATACCTGACGCTTGTAAACCGCTGAGAATGAAAGCGAAATCTCTCCGAGATGGCCCGAAGTTTACGCCATCAGTCAAAGAATGCATCAAGCATGATCAGCGGGCAATGTCTTGTCTTCTTGACCTTTTGCCATTAATTCCCATTGAAAGATTTACGACAGCAATGCACTATTACTGTGCTCATCTCTCTGCCCTGTCGAAGCAACAACCGAAATTCCGTTCACGCTACGATCTTTATCCACTTGCAGTTGCCAGACGTTCACTGAAAAGATTTCCGAACTCGCATCCGAAACGAATGGCAGCATGCTTCGCCTCCGCAATGTGGATCAACAGCTCATTTGAAGAAAAATTGGAAGGCTTAAAAATTCTCGTCCAAGAAGGACGTCAAGGTTTAGAGAATAACAAACTGAACGACGAAGAAAAGACTGAAGCCTTTCAAGTTCTAGAACGAATAGAAAGGGAAAAATGCTTTGCTTTCAAGACAAATCTAAACGAAATTCTCGCACGTCAAGCAGCTTCATGTGGCGATTTTTTGCTGCAAATTAATTTATGGAGGCAAATAGTGAATTGTAACGTCTTCATGAATCTACATCGTCGCTTGAGGTTGTATCAAATTTGCATTCCGTTGAGCGAACGCTGTGAGAACGAAGGGGACAGCGGCCGTACCTGGACGATGACGCAGCAGATAACATACAGCCGTATCGCGCTTGAACTCCTTGATCGTATAGTTCAGTCTAGAGATTTTTCTCTGAGCGAAATAAGTCGATTATGGATCTCTCGTTACAAGAATAGAAAACGTCTTGGAGAGCTGAGATTCGTGGACAAACTCGAGGACCACGATGTCCGAGGTTTCGCAAGTGAAATGCGAGAAACTTTGGCGCAGAACTTCCCCGATGTACTGACGGAGCATTCTGTTAGTCAGTGCGAATTATATTTTGCGCAGGAGTTGTCAAATACAGAAAGCCAGATTTCATGGGTTCACGAAGTCCGTTACGAGGCGATTTGCTGGAAAGCGTTCAATGGGCACAGTTTTATGCCTACCCAAGTTTATATCGACAATATCGATGAACACATTGAAGAAATAGATCAATTGCTCGAAAAGTTGCAAGGATACCGGCCAAAACCAAAGGTAATCTAGGAGAGTTAATCTTGAACTCGATTCAGCCCTTCTGGATAGCGGAAGATTGCGCCCGTGGCATCGCCGGATTAACTCTTTTTTCGCGTGCGGTTCGAGAAGGCCGGCTTAATGCGCATCCAGCGTTAGAATGCTTTGGTAAGCATGGACGAGTTCAACTTCCTTTTCAGTTTATGAGCTTAGTGATCAAGATGCTGTAATGTCAACTCCATTTGAATTTCATAACAGCGTCGAATGTCCGCTCGACACATCGATGATGTATGCAAGCAATAGAAAGGCATATAGGCAGAAACGTGACGGCACACTTTTTATCAATCCTTAAGATTTTTAGTTCAAAAACTTATAGACCTTTATATTCGATATAGGAATATTTTCTATGCTCAACGTGCATGCGATAATGTAAATTGCATGGAGAACGAGCGCATATATTTAGAATGGTTTAAATTTGCTGGGCCGCTGTAAGAAAACACTTTCAAAATCCTTTGCTGCAGAGAGGCGTTTCAACGAATAAAGCAGAACATATCGGAGAAAAAAATTCAGCAGCAATGTGACGCAATCACTTTGAGGCCCAAAACCCAGAAACACAAAGCGTTCGGTGCGTAATATGCGCGAAGCAGAACACTTTTATTGCAGGTCATTCTCGCTTGTTTCAAAGCGGCAAGTTTGCAAATGATTTCACATATTCGAGCAAAGAACTAGGCTGCGGCAGTTTCGGAGCTGTGCGGCTTTATAAGTAAGTTTTATCTCACAGCATATTCGTTCCTTCATTTCAGGCGAAAATGCGATAATCTAAATATTGCTATTAAAGAAATCACGTTTAGAGACGAAGAGCTAGAGTTCATTGTTAATGAAACGAATATTCTGCAAACACTTCAACACATTAACGTTGTTCAGTACCTCGACTCGTGGATTGAAGTATGTCGACACTTGTATACGTATGATTCATAGGGAGATAGCCTGTTTATTCAAATGGAATATTGCCAAGGTGGGTCTCTCCGAGACTGTATCGAGAAAAATAACCTCAACGAAAACAAAATGTGGACAGTAATCAACGATCTCTTAAGTGCATTAGGTTACATCCACGCGCAGCTCCTCATTCATCGTGATATCAAACCAGTATGATAAATTAGATATAATGCGTTTCAGGAGAACATCTTATTCACGAGCAATTATGTCGTGAAAATTGCTGATTTTGGAATTGCTACAAGAGCCTTTCGAAACACATGCACATATGGCGCCGGAACCGAATATTACTGTGCCCCGGAGACCATAATTAGCTCGTCGCATTCTTACAAAGCCGACATCTACAGGTAGGAATAGTGCTAAAAAAAGCCCAAGAATTTAGCTTTGGGCGGGTGATTTTCGAAATGGCAATCAGCTTAGTGGTTAGGAACACGAAACAGGTACAAGACCTAATGGGCAAGCAGGTGTTCTCAATTCTCCAATAATTCGCTTCTTTCACATTTAGATTGAGTTTCCGCCCGAATTTGAAACATTGTTCGAAGAGGAAAAAAAGGATTCTTTTAAGGAACTAATCTTATTTATGACTGCTCGATCGCCATTTGGGCGACCCACAGCACAGCAACTGCTCGACAGTAATCTACCGTACTTGAAAGACGATCTAAAAATCAAACTTCGGAATGAGCCTCGGAAACAAGCGTTGGCGGAAGCTTTGAAGGCTCGCTGGGAAGACACCGTAAAAGAAATTCATATTTGGGCTGAGTTTGTGGAAGGAAGCGCGGATATAACAGAAGAGGATGTGGAAAATATAAGAATTGCATGTCTGTACAACTCACACACGCTGAGGACTTCAGAAGACTATAAGCGCGCCATTTTACTCATTGATCGAATCCTACCGCACATCGATGCCGGTGATCTGCACCAGCTTTTGGAGTGTCGAATAGCTAATTGTCGTGCGGCTGCTGATCTTAATTATCACAAGGAGAATCTTGCCGAGTATAGAATAGAAATTGTGATCAAACAAATTCAGTTATGCCGAGAACTGTTCGCGAAATATCCACTTGATCACGCAGAAAGAGTTCGGAGTCTGCAACTTTGGTTTCAATTTGAGAATGATTCGAAGCGACTTGAAGATATGCAAAATCTTGTCCAGGAAGTTGAAGAAACCATAAGAGCCTACGAATCGGAACCCAAAATAAGACAAGAAATTGTTCTTCACGATCTCAAAGCAGCGCTGCACGACCAAAAATACTTTTCAATAAAAAAAGAGTGTTACAGACGCAAAGTGGTCGAAGCGACGAATCAAGAAAATTTGTTGGAGCAGATAAGTTGTCTCGAAAAGTGGCTTGATGAAGGGCCCAGACTGAACGGAAAAGAGACGCTAGAATTTATTCGGTCACTTATGTTAACATCTCATTACCAGAAAGATAATGTGCTGGCTACAAATCTTTTAGAATACGCTTCAAAGGCGCTACAGTTGCTAAAAACCCTTCCACAACGATCCCGTCATACACACTATTTTCGTTTCCTTATTGAGGCAAGATTTGAAAACGAGCGAATTTTATTCGATAATTTGCCGTCTCCTAGGGATAGTGACGCATTCACTGAGAAATACATAAAGATAGCCCGAAAGCAGATATGTCCACTGCTCGAGCCGACCAGTGTCAATCTCTTTATGAAGCTAGCAGATCAACTTAGTACAGATGAAAAACAAAAAAAGTTGTACTCGTGGCTGAGAAACTTATCAACATTGTGCTCTCTAGCTGCGTGGATTAACCCACCCACAGACGCCGCTGCAAACGTTCCTCCAAAAATGAATGATTGTTTTGGCCTTCAAAGGATTAACGGACGTTTGATTGAACTGGGAACACCACCCGCAACTGTGAGTTTTACTATTGTAATAACAGCTATTTAAATACGTGTAGGAACCAATAGGAAATAAATCGAAAGTACCTGTGCCCGCTTTTATCACCTTTATCCGGGAAACGGTTACTGCTTTCAAAATCAACGAAACGTCAGTCAATTTAACAGTAGCGTCTATTCGTAAGCATTTTTGCTCTCTTGTTACGGTTCGCAGTGCGCGAAATCGATTTGCTGGGCATGCATGTTGAGATGAACGATTTGAAGCGATTAACTGCAAGACAAGCTTATAATTACTTGGATTGTCGTGAGTATTTCCGTAAAGAGTATTCAAACATTTCAGTTCAAAAGCTCGTGGTGGAATTCGCGAATTTGCACGATTTATGAATCATTTTGCTTAGATTATCCGACTGTACATATGTCTTGGTTAAATACACTAGCTATTGTACTAATACTAACAAGACTAGCGGACTAACATCATTCGTCCACAATCTTTCCATAAAGCCTTGTTCTGTCTGCTGTCATCTTTTAAGACTTGTGAAAAGCTTTAAGGCGCCAACGAAAGTTCCTCTCTTCAAGCTTTTCTAAAAAAACTTTCTCTGTCTGCTGGCACCCTAGCAAAAGTTCCTCATTCAAGTTCTTCTCACGGCTCTGTCTACTAATAGCCGAAAAGTTATTCTTTCTTCCCCTGACGTTGTAACGGCTTTCTCCGCTCGAAATTTAACTCATTAAGCACGTCTGTGTATTCAGCAAGACGAAATCAACGAAATCGAAATAAAACAAGCGCAAAAAAATTGAACCCTCGACTAAACTTTTCGACGAATTTAATTCAAGTTGTATTTTATTCGGTTCAAAACTTTTTCAAACTTTCGCCGGGCAAATCTGATGTCATTCTGGTGTAGAACCGTCATTAACGTCATTGAAAAAAGATTCCTTCTGAAGCAAGAATAAAAACGCCGGGAGAGGAAGGTTCGTGAAAAAATCAGCGTAGCGAGAGTTAGAAGCACATTCTGTTCAGCGAGTAAATGAAGTCTTTGTTAAGCGGTGGCACTTTCTACATAAGTTGATTTTCTTATTTTTTAGAGATCTTAATGATTTACCTGGGTGAATTGCAGCCAACACGGGTCCAAAAAGCAAACAGGAGCATGCGGCGTGACTTCTTGCATTAAGACTTCCGCGTCTTAACACTTTCTCTTTCTCTCGAGCAACCTGGGCAAACCATAATTAACACTTGGCGGGTTCATTTCTAGCCATTGAAAGTCTTCGATGTTCGGCGTTGCATCGATGAGGCCTTGAAGGAGCGTGCGAGCCGTGTTCTGTAAAATGGCGAATGATTGCAAATGAACTCCCACTTACCCGGTTCGATGCATAAAAGGGCTGCATGTTGATGGAAAAGCGACCATGAGGAACGAATGACAGAGCACCGAGGACTCTTCCCTCAACATCCACAGCCACCTAAACGTTCTTCGGCAAATTAGAAATTACAATAGATCACACTACCCTAGACGTTGCACCCTTCACCGTTAGCGCGCCGCGGATTCTGCTAACCGAGGAGAATGTTGCTGGGCAAAGAGAGCGTTCGAAGATAGCCAGCTCTGCGCCGTCCACATCTCTGAGCTCCAATAAACGGATTGTATGGTCCACCTACAATATTGTGTTTCAAGTTGTTTCAAAGCATCTTCAACTTTCAGCGGCTCAATTTTGTTAGTGGAAACGAAGACGCGAAACATTCGGAAGGCATACCTGTTGAAGCCGAAGGCCATGCAATATCTCGAGGACATTTTTAGGACTAAATGGAGCACTTGTATGATACAAAAAAATGTTAAAACCTGAATAAAGACCGACGTTAATGCCAGGCTTGAGAAGATTCATCACATAGCGAAATAATTCTTTTCCAACACCGGCGCCCCTCTTCTCGAGAACTGTGTAGTAGTCGCTGAGGAAGTAGAGAGCCGGCTCTCCCTGTTCATCGCGAAATTCGCTAACTACCAGAATGGAGATAGGCTTTTGAGATTCTGCAAAACCTTTAAAGAGATTTCCTCTTTCACCTCTTTCCACGGCAGCGTAGAGCACAAAGTCGTCAAGCGTTTCGTGCCAAGTGTTGTAGCGATTGTATTGCACGGGGTCAAGATTGGCGAAAGTCTAAACTTTTTTATTTTTTTTTCTTTTCAACAAGTTAAGAAGCTCACCATCTTGATAGCCTTGTTGAAGTCCTGATGACGGTTCGCTACCACATCAAATTGACCTTTGAGGAGAGTCATAATGGTTTCAAGAAAAGAATTCAATACGGAATCTGTGTGTCTCGCATTCAAAGCAGAGTTCGAATTGCTTCAATTTCTTCGTTGTCAATTAGCGCAAATTAAGCTCGATTTTCATTTCTTTGTTTGTCATGGCTAATGCTCTCTTGTTAGCACTTGTCTTAGAAGACGGGCAGCAATTTCTTAATTACCCCGAGGATACGGTCAAATATGTTTATTCAATGCACAAATATGAGCACCAGGAAAAAGTCCTTTAGTAGCACATATCGTTCAGCGAGTAGATGAAAGCCTTGTTGAACGGAGGAATTTCCTATTGCAATATTACTATCATGCACATCAACAAACCTTGGTAAATTGCATCCAATGGACTTCCTCGCATGACTGAACTTTAAGCAACGGCGTGAGGCGTTGCATTAAGCGCAGCGCAGCTTAAATTTGTTTTCTACGACAAAAGCCAACCTTCATTATCACTTGGCGGCATCATCGTAAGCGTCTGATAATTGTCGATGTTCGGCATTACGTCAAGAAGCCCTTGAAGGAGTGTCCGAGCGACGGTCTGGAAAAGACATACGGTAAATTGATTATTTTCAGACAGTGTCGAGCCAAAGCAAAATTCGCGCTTACAGGACTTGAAGCATAGAAGGGACGCATCCTGATCCAATCGCCTTTACAATTAGGTACGAATGCTAACACTCCAAGAACTCGGCCATCACCATCCACCGCGTCCTAGCAAAGCTAATCATGTACCGGGCAAAAGCTTGCTACCCTTGATATAACACCCTCAATTGTTAAAGCTGCACGAAGCTTCTTCACAGAGGAAATTGACGAGGGGCAAAGAGAATGTTCGAAGATTGCCAATTCGATCTCACTGACAAAGTCCAATTCCAAAAGTTGAATGGCCGGATCTCTCTTCAATTGTCGCATTTTGAATTCGAACTGCAAATTTTTCGACCTCCAGGGTAACTCTCGCGTTGAGAGTGATATTGATGAAGACGTGTCTAACGGCGTATTTGTTGAAGAAGAAGACGGTGGAATACTTTGCAGACATTTCTGGTACTAAAGATTGTAACTGAAATTAAAGAAAAAAAATGGTGAAACCCGAATAAAGTCCGACGTTAACGCCTGGCTTGAGAAGATTCATCACATGCCCAAACAGTTGCTTTCCAAAGCCAAGTCCACGTTTCTCAGGGATCGTGTGATAATCACTGAGAAAGTAGAGAACCGGTTCTCCTTGTTCATCGCGAAATTCGCTAACGATCAACATCGAAATTGCCGCTTGTGATTCTAAAGACCAACAGATTTAAAGAGCGACCTTTTGACCTTTTTCCACGGCGGCGTAGAGCACGTAATCAGCGAGTGCCTCATGCCACGCGTTGTGTTCATTCTGATAGTCGCAATGTCCGGCCTAAACTAGTCGTGGATGTCTCCAGCTTCCTTACCGCTTTTAAAAAATCGTTTAAATTTGGCGACGCTTCACGACCACTTCAAATTCCGTGTTGGATTGCATGTTTGGTTGAAGGAAAAACGACAAGAAACCCGAACAAAACGATGTGATATTCTTGACGGAGACGCATTTTTGAGGTGCTAATTTGTGGCGTCTCCTCTGCGTTGGATATGACTTTCGTTAGCCTGATTTTGCTATATTTTCAAGATAAATGCTAAGCTAGCTGATGTTTTATTCTTCTAGCATTGATTTGTAGTCCAGAATTGCATTCGAACCAATAGTGAGAGCCTGCTAATAAACCATAGAGTAGATGAAAGCCGTGTTGCATTTTTTAAACACAGTCTCACCTTGGAGAATCGCAATGAATGCGTGTCTGGAGCATACGGTGTACTAAGATTCTCTGATAATCTTAATTGCGACGTACAATATATTGACTTTTATGCGGTGCACAAAGAACAGAACGCCAAGTCAGGACGGTCGAGTGAATCAGAGGAGAGTTTAGAAGCATAATTCGTTCAGCGAGTAAATGAAGGCTTTGTTGAATGGCGGAACTGCCTGTGCCGATATTTTCTCACTTTCTCCCAGTCAATCAAATCTTGGTGAATTGCAACCAATGGACTTCCTCACATGGCTCAACCTCAACAGATGGCTTAAGTTCCTGCAATAAACGCAACGCGTCTGAAACCTCTTTTGAGTTAGGCACCTAACCATTATTTTCAAGTGGCTGTTTCATCAAAAGCCAGCTGTAGTCGTCAATGTTCGGCGTTGCTTCGATAGTGCTTTCAAGAAGTGTCCGCGCGACGCTCTAAAAATAAATTCAGCATTTTCATTGAATTACATCTGGCCCACTCACTAGACTCGAAGCACAGAAGGGTTGCAGGCTGATCGCATTATTGTTTCTTGGCATTAAAGTTAGAACACCGACCACACGGCCTTTTGAATTCACAGCCACCTAAAATTTACTAAACAGTTTGTCGCTTTACCCTAGTTGTTTCCTTAGGTTTCCAGAAAATTCTGTTAACGGATTCAAAAACAGAGCCACAACGCAGAGATCCAGTTCTCGACGAATTCTTATCAGCTCCTTGACTTGGCGCTTTTCGTCGGCGTAGCTTCTTGCAAGCGCAATCATAACTTTCGCTCCAAGGATGACAGGATAAGGACAGAAAGTTTCTCTTGCCATCTTGATATTGCACGTGAGGTTGTTTTGATGAAGATAGTCAGAAGGCTCAAACGTTGTTCTTGCGCAATCCTAACAAAATGCGTCACGTTTTTGGGAAACTGGTGTGAAGTCAAAACATGCTGCAACGCTTCAATGAATAAATTTTCAACACTGAGATTTTAAAGCAACAACAACATTTTAAAAGCTATGAAAACCAATCAGGATTAGGGCTAACCATATAGACATACGGAAGATTTGAATCAATAAAAGAAATCTGCACTAGAAGAGATGCATCATCAATAGAGCGCTTCAGGAGCATTTCGTTCGTTCTTGAGAGAAATCTTTGATGCGCGACTATTTCGGCAAGCAGTTTTTCTTCAATGTCAGAGCTTTGGTCAACTAGACGAATTAAGCAACAAGAAATTTCGCGTTCTCCACAGCACCATTGACGAAGAAGAATATTGAGCCCGCTCGGTGTGACGTTTGTGTTCACACAAAAATAGAAGGTCGACCATCTTTGCCGGATTAGCAAGTCGTCGCTAAGATCTATAAAGGTCGAGTTGTTCATTGAACGATAATCGAAATCAGAAAGTTGTTGAATGCGGCTATCAGCGAATAATTCACCATCGACCGCGCCAGCAACAGGATTCAACACGAGTCTTTCTAGACGGGGAAGACTATCGACGATTTTCAAAACAGCCTTTGTGTGCCTTTGACTAAACCACTTAACAGAGACAGATTCCAATCCTTTTGGTAAATGTGGAGCAATTTTGCCTAGCATACTAGGACTTAGCCTAATACGCATACAGCGGAGATAAAAATGACGAAAAATTCTATGATTGAGTGCCCATCCGACGTCCGCCGCATTGTTTCCACAAATTTTGACAAACCCTTGGAGTGATCGGCTGACATTCTTAACCTCAACGTTGTGAAATTCCACAAATGTTCCTATTGGCGAATTGCAATGGAAATTTATCGATCTGTAGGTGCCTTTGATTGGAGTATCCTCCGAAAGAGCCCGAAAAAGGCAAGCAATAATAAAAGCACGCCCCTTACGCTTAATGGAAAGAGTGCAGTATTTGTGACGAAAATGTTTCGCTTGCTGACGAACCAAGACCTCGGTTTGATGATTCAATTGAAGAAACTTTAGAAGGTCGTCGACGGGAAGAAGTTTGAGCACGGCGTGCAAGATGCTTTGAGGAACCGAGAAAAGGGGCACCATTCCCAAAGTCAGGTTACCCTGAGTGACCTTTCAACAACGAATGCTAAACCTAGGCAATTAGCACTAGAGATATTTCAAGTCCAGTTTCTCTGCTACAACATTGAGCAAAACAATTCTGATGAACGAACTTGACCCGCGATGACGATAAGAGAGAAATATTCGTAATTTATTATTTTAGTGGGGGCTGTAATGTTTTATCGGTACTTGCATGGGTACTTGAATTTGACAAGCCTCGTTCACAAATCAGAGGAGAGTTTAGAAATAGAATTCATCCAACGAGTAGATCAAAGCCTTGTTGAGACGTGGCACTTCCTGTCAAGCAATATTGTTTAGAATTGCCAATAATCCCAACCTTGGTGAACTGCAGCCAACTCTCTGAGACTCTGGGAAGGGTCGAACCTCAACTGACGGTGTAAGATCTTGCAGTAAGCGTAAGGCATCTGGAACTTCTCTGGAGTGATCTTAGCAAAGTACCGTTATTATCACTTGGCGGGCACAACTCAAGCCATTGATAGTCGTCGATGTTCGGCGTCGCATCGATGAGGCCTTGAAGGAGCGTGCGAGCAACATTCTGGAAGACAGCAGTGAATGTCGACATAATTGAATTTACAATACTCACGTGATTAAATGAATAAAAAAGTAGCATGCTGATATTTTGGCCTCGAGGCGTGAATGCAAGGCATCCGAGAACTCGACCCTCAGAATTGACAGCCACCTAATGTTTTCATCGAGAAAACCAGCTTGATTACCCTCGATGTAGCGCCCTTAAAATGCAGGGCACCGCGGAGCTTCTTCACAGCGGAAAGTGACGGGCAAAGAGAGCGCTCGAAGATTGCCAGCTCAGCTTCGTTCACATTCTCTACCTCTAAGATTTGGATCGTCGGATCTACCTGAAACATTTAGTTGCTGTCACATTTTTAGCGATCCAAACCTTTAATGTCACTCTCTGACTGATATCTACGTCGACGTACAACTTTCTGAAGGCGAATTTACTGAAGCCAAAGGATGCACAGTATTTCGTAGACATGTTTGGGACTAAATTAAAATTAAAACAAGGCAAAAAACGAAGAAACCTGAACGAAGTCCGACGTTAACGTCGGGCTTGAGAAGATTCATCACGTGTGCGAACAACTGTTCGCCAACCCCGAAACCACGTTCCTCAGGAAACGTGAAATAGTCGCCGAGGAAGTAGAAAACCGGCTCGCCCTTTTCGTCTCGGAACTCGCAAACGGCTAAGAAGGAAATCGGTTTCTGTGAATCTGCAGAAAAGTCTTTGAATGTTGGCTGTGTAACCTTTAACAACGGCGACGTAGAGCGCGTAGTCGTCGAGCACCCCGGTCCAAGTGCTATAGAACGCCTCACTGAAGGTCGTCCAGACGTCGCGAGTCTTAATACAATGTGAGCAACATTTTTTTCTTACCATTTTGATAAAATTGATGAAGTCATCGTGGCGCTTCACCACCACTTCGATTTCATCCGTGATGATCATAACGATTGAAAGAATCGGCTAGAAAATCGAATTATTTTATGATTGATGATCAACCTTTAATTGCACATAGCTCGATGTGCAAATTGATGTTCTAAGTTGTCCAAGAAGTTGGGTACTATTGAGTGTCAATTGGCCGCGTAAACTTGTTGCTGTTAGTGTCGCACTTCATTATGAAAAAAATTTCATTGAAGCTTTAATTCACAATAGAAAGAAACATAACAATTCAGAAATCGGACGAAAAATTTTGTGGTGACACAGGCGTTCAGAGCTCTCGGTTTGCTACCATAGCCCACTAATCAAACCCGGCGCAAAAATGAGGGAAATCGCCGGGCTTCTGCTGTTGCTTATTCGCAATTTTTGTAGGAGCCGTGAAACCGCAGAGTCCCCAGACGTTGCTCTTTCATGAGCACAAGTGAGGATCATGAACATCGAGAGGAATCGAGCAGATTCTTCGCTATCTGTTGCTTGAGCCATCCTTAAGGAGCAAGCTGTCCAGGGATCTGTTGGGGGTCTGTTCAGAAGGCGTCAAAACCACGGTTATTGATATCCGCGCGCTTTTG
>JAQIXL010002361.1:0-13367 GCA_034700245.1 Poikilolaimus oxycercus | reverse complement strand
TTCGCGCCGCGCGGCATTGTTTTAAGACGCAATTCTCCGAAGTAAACATGTGGTCAAATCATGTTTGAGAATGATCGCAGTGTAAAAGCTAAAGATGAAACTCGCCTGTAAACATCATCGAAGTTCCTCCACAGATGGCAGAATTGCCCGATTTGAGTGTAGTTGACGAGGTCCGGCGTATCGATCAAGTAAGCCGGCCATGAGCACGAGTAGACAATTGCACGTCCTGTCGCGTTGAGGAAGTTCGACATCTGCGGATAGCCTGAAACCTTTCTAGCCCTTCCCAATCGCTCTAGCAAACCAATTGGGAACATGTCCTCATAGCTCCAGCAGCCGTCCAGCTTCAAGTAGTCCACGTTCCAGCTAGCAAAAAGGTCAGCGTCTTCCTGAAATCCGACTCCAGTAGGTTTCAAGCCAAGCAGACCTTGAGAAAGCCAAGACTTCCCGGGTATCCACCACAAGTCTTCAGTCCATAGTCCTCGTAGATCCCCAGCTTGAGTCCCTTTCCGTGAATATAGTCGGCTAGGACAGGAAGAGACGGGAAGCGAGTGTCGTTGCCTTGCAGATTGCCGTTCTCGTCTCGATAGTAAGACATCCAGCAGTCATCGATGTGCACGCCGAGGTAGCCCGCATCACGATAGCCGTCGGCAGCTGAACATGTTTCATTGGCAGCTCAAATATTAGGGGGCAAAATGACTTGTCATTAGGAACCTTAGCGGGATGCGAATTTCATTTTCCAAGCTCTACAAGTGTTCAGGTAATTGTAAGACAGTTTTCGGCTTTTAGCACTCTTGTTTTGTTGACTGACAATTTGTAAACGAGTTTCAAGCGAGATTGAATGTTGAGGCGTAGCGGAGCTCGCTATTATTTACTTCGTGTTGCGCGGATTTTCATAGACAGTTGCTCTAATTTCCCGTACATTTTGTTTCAAAAACTTTTCGCCGACCAATAATCATCCAGGACAAACTGGCTCTGCAGTAAGTAGTACGTCGACGCCTTTTGAAAGCAGGAAATGGTCTATTCACCTAGTCGATCGGCCATATCCTTGTAGAGCTGATCGTTGATACACGCTGTTGGATGCGCTGCGCAATCGGTCTCGCAGTAGAACGCCGTCCACGACATCCAGCCCATCGGCGGGGTCCTGAACCTTGGCCTCAAGCAGTAACTCAAACCTGGCTAGACCGTTTTCCAACGCCAAAGTTGAGCCAAGAAGGCAGAGCAACGCGAAGAGCCGCATGTCTGAAACCCTTCGATCCATACTAAACATAGTAAAGCAAGGAAGAAGGCTGCAAACTCCGGCCGGCGAGTGTCTTTGCTATCGCTCAAAATTCGGGTCACACGGCTTCTGACCATGGCTAAGCGTGATAAAAGTGGAATAGAGCCTCTGTCCAGTCTCTGACCTCCCACGTGTTCGGCAGTCATGATGAGGGCTATTTCAGGGACAAGTAGGCTTATCACAAAGTATTGACGTCAGAGCGATGATCGAGCGCACATGGTGACTCGTCGACTTCACGTGTCCGACCAGCCTGCAGACTTACGTATGAACTATTGTGTCTTGAAGTTGGTTGTTCAGAAGTTAAGTCGCCAGGTTAGCAAATTCTTTGCACTACACTTTAGTTGTTAATACCATGAAACAAATCGAAATCGAACTCGTAAGGGCTGCGCAAAACAATGAGAAAACCAACAGTACAATCGTTTCGTTTTGAGGTTTTCTACTTTGCAGTGAAACCATAAGACTTCCACTGCCGCGCGATCTCGTCTTTGATGAGATTGAGCTGACTGGTTCGAATAGAGGTCCATTTGTTCAGCCGTTTGCAGAACTCGTCGAACTGCGTGATCGACGTTGTTGTTCGCTTCAAGCGAATGCTGAGGAAACCTAGACTGTGCGTGATCTCAGCAGAAGTTTGCGTGTTTGCAAGATGTGCGCTGTCCAGAGCGTTCTTGTCGTAATGCGGGACCGTCACTTTATCCAGATTGTGAGATTTTGCTTATTTGTGCAAAACAACGAATACAGAACAACACTAACACTTCGTCGTTCAATTAAGAGAGCGAAAGAAACACACGAAAATGTCGCGTAAAAAGCCCCGACTCAATAAGATAATCACAAGGGAAAAAACCCACCCAAACGTATCACGATCAGCGGTAACAATAAGCTGTCTATTTGACACAGACATGCAACACACTCGCCTGACAAAAACTCGGAGAGTCGCGTTCTCGCAATCGAGGCGTTCCTCGTTCAGAATCCGAGTTGAATCCATTGGGCGTTGAGATGTGAGACCGCTAGCAAAGCTTTACCGTCTCATATGCCACAGCAAAACTTTCGATCCTCATGTATCAAACTTTCCCGCTCCTCCAGTTTGTGCTAGACCCTCTTCCTTGCTTGGGCTTTGCTCGCGCTCCCTCGTTCGCATCGCGTGATCGAAAGTTTCGCTTTATTCACAAGATAAAGTGTGAACAAGCCAAGACTAGGCGTGACATGGAGCTCAGATTCTGACGAGATGAGAGTTGAAGAGGGCGGGATTGGTCTATTTGACCTTGTTTGAAGCTGAAGAACAAATGTCTACCATTCAGGAGGCGCACCAACCCCGTGTATTACTGAAAAAAAAACCTCTCTCGTCTGCTAATCAGGGCAAGAGAAACTCACCGAAATGCCACTCAAAGCGCCATTTTGTTATGACAAAATCTTACAATCAGTCGAAATTACCTACACACTGGCACGCAAGAATCGATCGTAACAATAAACTGTCTGTTTACCTTATGTCTGCTACACACTCGCCTGGCTACAATTCTCAGAGTTATGCTGTCTCGGAGTGGAGGCGTTCCATGTTGAAGAGGGCGGCATTAATCCACTTGACCTTGTTTGAAGCTGAAAGATTAATTTCGTCATCTGTGCTGACGTGCAATCGACAAAACTCCCCCTATGTTAATAAGGGCAAAAGAAACTCATTGAAATGTCACCCAAAGCGCTATTTTGTTATGGCACGATCTCACAATCAATCGAAGTAACCTCAAACATGGCACCCAAGGATCGATGGTAGCAATAATCCGTCTATTTCCCAGACGCCTGCTTCACACTCGCCTGGCTACAATTCTCAGAGTCATGCGTTCTTGGAGTGGAGGCGTTCCATACCCGAGTCGACTCTCGCAGACCAGTGGGCGTTGACGCGTGAGACCACTAATGAAGGTTCACCGTCTCATCTGCCTCTGACTCTCGATTTTCATACGTTTCGTCAAGCAACTTTTTTGCTTCACCAATTTAAGCTTGGCTTCTCCTCCTTCGCCTAGTTTTTGCTCTTTCCCAATCGACCCGTTGATCTTCCACTCTAGCTTTTTCGCTTTTTCCTGCTTGGAACCGCCGCGTTTTCCGCGAGCATCCCGCCGTTTTATTGCCTGGCAATGAGGTCTTAGTGTCTCTTGCTTCTTCTCTCGCTCGAGGAAGCTGGCCGGCGTCTTCGCGTACAATGCGGAAATGAGACCAGAGGCGAGACCGAAAGAGCAGTGAGAGCAGCGAGGAGGAAGAGGAAGAGATCGCCACCTCCTCCTCGTCTACGTCTTTCTCACATTTTTATGCGAACGTCTTTCGTCGATGTCAGTCGACACCCCCGACCCTTCTCTCATGACATTTATGACCGTGTACAGCTAATCCTCGGCTGTTGCGTTGCTCACGTCGGGTTTCCCTGTTCCGGATTCACCTCGGCTTAGTTCTATTCAGCGCTATTTTGCTCAATGTCAAGTTTTTGCCCTGCTTACGCCACCGTATGACGAGAAATCGTGCCGGGACCAAAGTTCGTATAATGAAAATTCGAATTTCCGCTTCCGGCTACTCTACTTATTTCGTTATTTTTCCCGGAAATGCGAACTTCGATAAACCAAGCGAGGAATTACTCTAGTCGAGGGGCTGATGCTCGACCAAAAAAAAAACGCGCGAATTATGGTCTGGCCATTGAGGAGATGCATGCCCCAATCTCATTACGTTTTCTCTCAGCTGCCGTTGGCATCCTTCTTTTCTCGCTTTTTTTCTGTATTTGACAGAACGAGCAAATCCTGTCAAGAAGACTCCACCACGTGGAGTTTCAACCAGGAAGAATTTCTTTTCCTCTTCCTTCCAGCTTCATTTCCCGCTTGCATAGAAAGTCTTATTAGCGATTCGCAGAGAAAGAGATGCTTCACACGACCAGCCACATCCAAGAGGGAGGAAGAGGGGAAGCTGGGACGAGTTAGTCAAATGCAGGCGCCTGCCTCTAGCGTCGACTTTCACTGACGATGAAAACGACGATGAGAAGCTCTCACGCACTGGATTCATTGGCTTCGTCTCTCTTTCCTCGCCTCGCTTTCCCAAATGTGAGAGATAGCCTCGCGGCCGCCCACAAAACCTTCAAACTTCCGCGACCGCCCTCGGGACTTTGAGACTTTGGGAAAGTTGCGGGCGGGGACTTATTTCCCGGTGCCGGTTCAGGGAGTGGAACCTTCCAGAGACCGACTCCCCTTTTATTCTTTCAAAGGGAGTCCCCAGGCCATCTCCGGGCTTGTCCTCAGTCTTCAATCAAATTTTCTCTTCCAGCTGGTTGTCGGCCCCCTCTGCTCTTTTTTCTTCGCCTTCGAGCACAGATTAAATTCCACCCCTGCCCTCCCTTCCCCTACGTCGCTTGGAGGCTCGGACTTGCAAAGACACTAGGCTGTCCCGGCGTCTCTTCCCGGT
Organism: Poikilolaimus oxycercus; assembly: GCA_034700245.1. Classification (NCBI taxonomy): domain Eukaryota; kingdom Metazoa; phylum Nematoda; class Chromadorea; order Rhabditida; family Rhabditidae; genus Poikilolaimus; species Poikilolaimus oxycercus. The sequence continues at coordinate 8,668 of JAQIXL010002361.1, read as the reverse complement.
ACCCAATTCGCTTTGAACATTGAGTTTTCATCAGCTTTTATACTTCGTTGCCCTGATTTTGCTCTTGACGTGGCGATTTTCGATGTTTTTCCTTGTCGAAAAACACGCGGGGCTTGGTTCCCGGAATGGAAGGCGGTTCATAGTTTGATGAGGGCAATTTGGACATCTGTCGTGATGTGCCAGCCGGAGCGATGACATTTTTGCCCCGCGTGCAGCATTCACTCTCGGTCCTCTCTCTCCCTCGGCCCTTCTATTCCTCGGCTTATCGATCTTCCTTCCTTTTGTTGCTGATGTTTTCGCGGAAGAAAAGTGTTTGCCAAAGAACGCGCCATTTCGAAATGGTTTAGAAGATGGAGATAAGTTTTGAATTCGCGAGATGCCTTCGACCCAACGAGCAAGCGATGCATGGTACGAACTTTGAGCTCTTTCTTCAGAGGTTTGCACTTTTTGTAGACTCAAGAAGAGAGGTTTAGATACGTGATTCCAATGCTAGCTGTGGCGGGAATTGTTGGTAATCTACTCAATCTCAGTGTTCTATTGAGGAGTCGAACTCGGTGAGTTAGCTGCAAATGGATGAGCTTCCTTTAGATCGAACACTCTTTTATCGGTCTTGGCCCTCGCTGACGTCATGTTCCTCATTCTTCAATTGCCCAACGTCTTCGGCAATATCTCCATTTTCACCTTCAACTATTCGTTTCGATACGTGTATTATCTCATCAAACTGCATTGTCTTTCTTTCGGCAACTGGTGTTCAGCCGTGGCCATTTGGTGAGTTTTTTGATTGATTGCTCTGATTTTTTTGACAAATAAATTTATCATGATTTTAGGTGTGTGATAGCAGTTTGCGCCGAACGACTGCTGGGAATCCGGCGTCCTCTCTATGTGCGGGATGAATGGGCTCCGTGGAAAATGCCGACCATCATCGGGACTATTCTCATCGTTTCCAGAATGTTGACCGCATATCAGGTACGGAAGGTTTTTGGTCTTTTCTTTCGACTCTGCAAAGTTATACGTAGCTTCCTTCGTTTGCGTCAGGCACACATGCGACAGAGTCATTAGCAAACAAGGAATATTTTAGCACTTCGAGCACTTCTGCGTGGCGGGTCACTTTTGCAATGGAACACAACTTTATCAAGTTTGTCGCAAGGTCACCGAGGAAGCGTAAGAGCTCAAACAACGAGTAAAAAATGTTCAGGTGGTTCAAAAATCAAACAAATCCGTATTCACTTGAATTCCGCAACTTCATCAAATCTTCCGTGTACATTTATGTCGGCACCATGATTCTCTTGCCCATCTTCCTCTTGTCCATTCTCAACTTTCTGCTCATTTTCGAGTTGCGAGAACAAAGGCGAACAATGAGCGTTATTCTCCATCAAGAGGAGGTCTCACTAACACGGGCAAAAGTTAGCGTCAGGTTGGTGTTTTGATGCAAAAAGCAAGATAGATTTGAAGCAGTCAAAGCTCGATGGCAAGAACCGAGCAGCGAGTGACGCTAACTGTCACTTTGATTGTCACAACTTTCACAATCGCAAACGCGCCGTCAGCTATATTGATGCTGATTCGGACTGCTTATGGACTGCAGGATCGGCAACAATATGATCTCACAATGATATGCAAGTAAGTCTTCGTAAATTTATGGCAGGATTGTTTCAATGCAACGCTGACAAACGATTATAAAAAGGCCTTTTCAGTGTGCTTGTCATCGCGGGCAAAGCGTCCAACTTTGTGCTTTTCTGCCTCGGTTCGAGACATTTTCGAGATCGACTAATCGCCACTCTGACTCGACGATTTTCTGTTCTAAGAGTTTCTTTCACAAGTAAATAACTTCTTGTTTTGATTCTCTTTGCATCATTGGCATCAAGCGAGTGAAACTCTATTTTCACGTCTAAAGCTTTTGCCGCTGTCAAAAAAGAAGACTCCTCGAAAACATTCGGTTGACTTTGCAATGTAAGTGGAATAAACATGCAAACGGGCAGAGAATTGTTTAAGTTCGATTGCAACTGAAACTTTGAAACTTCATTTGCTTTTTCAACCATTACAGTTGAAGCAAAGCTAAAATAGGAAAGAGGAAGAAGTTCGATTGTGCGCGCTTATTCAATCGTGGGTTTGTCGTCACTGTAGGTTAACATATTCGGGTGTCCTGAGCAGGTTTTTCAAGTGCGGATTTGCAATTTCGAAGTTAATTATGTCATAGTTTAACCTTTGGATTTCATATTCCTTTCTTCGGGAATCTTGCAATTTGTAAACGAAGAATTTCAGCGTTTGAATTTTCTCATAGTCGTTGCTGACGTAGCTCAAAAAACATTTTCGCGTTTTCCTAATATAAGACAGCAGCAAACTGTCATTTCCTGTCATCTCTTTACCTCGCAATAGGTGCGATGTTTTCTCGTTCTCAAATGCACATTCTAAGAGGAGCATCATTTCGTCATGAAAAAACGTCTCCGATGAAGCAATATGCATGTCAATCACTTCGACCGCTAACTGGAGAATTTCGATAGCCTCATCTAGTGCGATTTCAGAAAGGCATTCGTTGGAGAGGATGTGTGAACTTGGATTGCACGCAATGATAAAGTCTTGCCTTTCACTCTGATTTAAGAAGACGTTAAGACGTAGAATTTCTCTCCAGTATTTCAAGCACTGTAGGTAGTTTTCGTTTCTTATCGTGGCACGAGCACGTGCCATTAACTCGCTCTTTAGTGACACATTTTCTATCTCAGCATCAATTTTTATCATTTCTTTGTGCAATTGCTCGACAGAAAGTTCTTCACTATATTCTTCAGACACCGTTTCTAAGTTCGCCTTTAGGGCGTTTAAAAGAATGAGTCGATCCCGCGAACTTGTAATGCCAGAAATTCTCTTGCGAATAATTACGGTGAGTTGCGGACTGACGACAACAAATGGCCCAAGCAAGCAAAACAGCTTTTCCACAGCTGTAACATAAATATCGGGATCACCTCCAACGTTAATAAAGCAATTAAAGTAATTGGTCACACCTTGAACAAGGTTATCAGGGCCCATTTCAGGCAACACTTTCTCCAAAAGCATCAGCGACAGCGTCGCATGCGCCTTACGTTTGTAATTGTCATGAGTGAGACCTGGATCCAACTCTTCATAATCCTTTGTAGCTTTCAAGAATATTTTGGAGTCATTTTGTTGCATCTTATAACCCGCATCAAAAAGCATTATGCACAGCAGAATTTGCCTTGAATGCTGTTGCAAATCAGCTGCATTTTCCAACAGCCTTTTTAAAGTCTCAACCGAAAGTCGTTTTCCAGATCCTATGTTATTGTCTTTGCCCTTAAGCTCGTGTACGACTTCGCTTTCCGTCTGTTGCTCGCAGAGCACTAACTCATTCTCCCACAATACAGATAGTAATTCGGCTTTGTCGTCGGATGAAAGAAAATTCGCATTCGAAAGATATCGACTCAGTATCGATTTAGACAATTTAGAGTGTAGTATTGCCAAATCGGCATTTTCGTCCCGAGTGCTTGCAAGCCGAAGTGGCTGGCAGGCTTCTCGAAGCTCTTTGCGTTCTTGTAGCGAGAGATCAAGCTTCATTTTGACTGTTTTTCTCCAGTGGTTAAGACGCTTTATCGAGTTTCGCGCTATGCTTTGCTCACGGTCTTTCGTCAATTCGGCTGCTTTTCTGGCAGTTTTTTGAATTTCATGCGCTATATAGGCTAGTTCTTCTCTGATCTTGTCTTTTTCCTCATTTGAAATATCTAGAGGAACAATTTTTGCCTCGACTTTTAGTTTCTCATACTCCGTTTGCTTTGTCTCAAGTGATGATAGTTCACTAATGAATTGCCGCATAATGTTCAACCGCTCAGGATGCCACTTTGGAAATCTTTCGAGCCACTCACGCGCTTTGGCTACGTGAAATTCGCATCTATCCTCCCATTTCACTTCTTCGAGAACGAGTGCATTAGTGAAATAATTGATGAGAGAGTATCTTATTTGAGAAATTTCACAGACTTCGGAAATGCGCCTCGTTAATAGGACACATAAGCGTGCATGCTTCAAGCGGTCTTCTTGGGTGATCTTTTCATAGTCCTCCGGTGATAGATGTCTATGCAAAACCGTGGCGGCCGAAATCGCTTGCCAAACAATCTTTTCGTCCGCGGCTTCCTCTGTGCATTCAACCATCCAAAACCATAGGCGCTCAAATATTTTCATGCTAAAGCGTTCACGATAAAGTTGAGAAAAGCTCATCCAGCGTTCGTTTTCGGAGAACATCTTCAGCATTAATTTTAAAGGCTTCAGCTGACCATAGCTGTACTGATAGATTTCAAAAGCATCAAGTTCCTCGTCAAATATCAAAGACATTACTTGTTTTGCCGTAATTCGAGACGTTTCGAACTTGGCGAGAAATTCTGCGAGCAATCGCACTCGTCTCCGCGCAGGTAAATGTGACAACGCTTTTCTCACTTTCATTAAAAAGGAGCCAAAGTCCGCATCACTTTCTTCCTTCAATTTGCTCATCGCTTGTTCGCATTTCCATAGATTGCACAGAAGAGCCAGAGGAACAAACCTTCCTATTGTTTCTAGTTGGTGATCTTCTTCAAATTCTTCCAAATTCTTGCAGGCGTCAAAATTATCAAGAATCGACAATGCCTGATATAAATAGAACGCGTGGTCGGCATCCATTAGTGAGCTATAATTTGGTGACACTTGGTTAATTGGCAGAAAACCGCTAACGGCTTCGCGAGCATTCTCAAACGATATGTCTAGTTGATCTTCAAAGACACTTTTCCACATTAGCAATTTCAGGAGTGGATCTTTTTCGGATGAGGCCGCTGCAATTCGCCTGCTCCCAACTTTCTTTTCTGCTTCGTGCATTATTTGTGCCAATGCTGCAATTTTGGCATCTTTTAATTTCATCTTGGTGTTGTAGAGCAAATCATTAGCAGATGGACGATCGGCTGGTGCTCTTTCAGTCATAACTTTAATAAGCCAAGTAGCAATTAAGGCTTCTGCTGATGAAAAAAATTTCTGAACATGCAAAGCAGTCTCGCAATCAGGTTCAGCAAAGCCATTATTATTAATATTTTCCATATTGTCCACATCGACATAGCCTGAGTCGGAACAATTTGCGATTTCAAAAAGAATTTCCTCCTCGACAGGATCGTCTGTATTGTAACAATCACTAGATTTCCGGAATTCTTTCGTTATTGTTCGTCCTTGGCCTGTTGAATTAATCAAATCGACGAAGACAATCCCAAGACTAAGCATAAAGTAAATATTGAAAAACACGACCACACCTGTAGATGTCAATTTTGGAATCATACTTGGAAGTTAGCATTGCCTCAGGCGCAATGTATGGCGCCGTTCCAGGTCCATACGTGTTTCGGCCGTTATCCAAGATCTTTGCGAGGCCAAAATCTGTCAGTTTTGGTTGAAGAAACTTGCTGAGTAGAATGTTTTCCTAAACAACATCTTTCTTTGGAAGGAAGAGACGGATGCTTACCGGCTTTATATCACGGTGAAGAAACCTCTTGCTGTGCATAAATTCTAGCGCTCTTAAGCAGCCGAGAAGGATGTACCATACAAGGTAGGGTTGCTCGACAAAGAGACCATCCTTTAGAGCTGTATATAAACTGCCACGTTCACAGTATTCCATTTTAATTGACAGCGTGCACCAGTCGTGCTCCTGTAAGAGTTCAAGTCATTGCCCAAAACTTGCTCTTTGAAGCTGTGAATCATAGTATCGAACAATGTTAACATGACGCAATTGGGAAAAAATTTCCGCTTCTTTGAAAACTTCTCTTGCGCCAGTTTCGCTGTCGACCCTTAGCGAAATAACTTTCACGGCTATTGGCGATGATTTTTCGTCGCTTCTAAAGAATAACAAATGGGTTACTGAGGACAACAAATCAGAATAAAGACGTACTCAAAGAGGAAAACACTTCCGAATGCGCCTGCATCAAGCAACTCGAGAAATTTCTTCGCTCTGTAGCGCTTAATAACAGGAGAGGTAAGGCCAGTGTCGACCATTGCGATAGGTTTGAAACTCTAAGCAGCGAGCGACTCACAAAGATGATTAGGCCGCTTAGATTTATTAGTTTGCGGTTTCAACCGCAGCGTTATCACTTTCAGAAACAAAGACCAAGAAGCCTGCGCGCTTCGGGACCCACGTCTGTTTAAAAGAGACGAATCTTTACTGGCGCCATGTTACTACAATTTCGCGAAGTCTCCTCCTTTAGTATTTACAGGCACCGTCTTTGGACTTTCTGTTTTCAAGATGCCAATGTCGATCCTTCGTCACACCTCGCCTTCTGATCACAATTAAGCAAAAATTTTTTACAATGAGTAGTTCATAGCGTTTATGGCTCGCGGCAGGGCGCCATGCTAGCAAACAGGGGCTTAACAGTGGCAAGTCGGCGCCGAGATCATCCCTCTGTAACTAAGTTCAAGAGCTTCGAAAACCATTTTATTTAGGGGGAAAAGCTTCGTGGCCTTTGCGAGGAGCGTATCAAGTGCTCTTACAATTAGTAAACATAAAAACAGAGAACAAACGATAGAAGACATGAGTGCTGAGGGTTTTCGAAGAAATTTCATTTTTGGTACTTCTTTGAGTGTTGAGAACTTAAGCAATGAGAGTCGGAGGAAGGATTGGAAGATAGTTGGTCGTTCGATGGTCCTCCTCGAAGAGGTAGTCACGAGTGCGCGACACGACTGAAGCGAGGAAGGCGCATGACAATCCGAGGACGACAAGGACAGCCGCCGCAATGAAGCCGATGGTGACGTGCGTCCTTTCCACTAAAGTCTCCTCATTTGGATAAGCAGATGGGAACAGGCGATCCCAGCAAATTCCACTTGTATTTCCTTTTTTGTCTAGCGACCGAAATACATATACTCTTCTTTTCACAGAAGGGTGCTATCCGTATTGTTTCTTCAAAGACTCACTGACCTGCTTGTCCCGCCATGTAGAACAGGGTGAAAGTTGCCATGAAGAGACCAGCGAAGGCGAGACACAGTGCGAAGAGAATCTACGCCAAATCATTTTTGAATCCTCGAAACCTAACCATTTGCAGAATGTAGGGCAGTAGAAAGTTGGGCACCGAGTGAAGCAATCCAATGTAGAGAAGGCCCGTGGCCATCAGATGCACCAGACCGACGATGTAGATCTGAAAACTCTTTCCGAGCCGCAAAAGTCACCGCTACCGCATGATATGCGATGAATTCGCTGTGTACCGAGCCGATGGTTAGACCTTTCGCTTTAATTGTGGCATTGATTGGCCTGAAGGCTCTTTTAAACACATTTGCAACAAGTTTTTACCCATCGGCGGCGAACCAGCGCGAGAGGATTTGCTCTTCGAGGGCGGCGAACTCGGGCACGCGATGCTCGCACGCGTCCGTAAGAAGACAAGGATGACGAACGGCGAGCTGCACCAGGAACACAACGCCCACGAAGAGAAAGACGGTCGAGACGCCGCAGAGAGCATAACTGCCGGTCTGAAAGAAAGAAATTTTGAGGACGGATTCAGCCTTTAATTCCAGGAAATCGCATCGGCTTCTCTTTTGCTCACGATGAATCATAACTTCATCAAAAACGCCAAACTTCATCTTTTCAAAAAACCGCACCCACCACAAATACATTGTGTTCTTTATAAATCGCGCAGTTACGCACTTCCCGCGAAACAGACTCAAATCTTGCTCACCTTGACATGAAGTCGCCCTCCGAGAAGAAACTTTCGTGGTTTCTCAGGCTGACCTCCGGGAAGCGGCGCATAGCCAGCATGAACAGGCAGAGTTAGACCGTTCTCCTTCATTGTTGAGTGGCGGAGTGGAGGGCTGCCTGGGGGCATTCACGACCGAAAGCCGGCTACTGTCGCCCTTCTTATGATTGAGAACCACGAGAAGGGCGCATTTCGTAGACGTCGCCCTTTCGCACTCTCGAATCCAAGTTGCCTCGCAAGGTTGCGTGACACCATTCAGTCTCAGTCGACAGGGCAGAAAATGGAAAACGGTCACGGGACCTGAAAGCTGGCCTCTCGCGCTGACGAGTTAGCTTCTGTGCTGTTATACTGGAGATTGTTTGTGGAAGAAAAGTGCATTGGCGTCAGAGGAAGACTAGAATAGAGACTAGCGAAATGGAAAAAACGTGATGCCTCTACCGAACAAGAGACGACGGAATGCAATAAAAAGGGAGGCCTCGCTTAAGATGCGCAGCGATAACTTATCCTAAATGACTCAAATCTTGCAGCTTTTCGTGACAGCTGTCAGATTGTTGTGCATTTATTCGCGTTCAGGCCTAGAATCAGCGCCACGAAAGGACTTCAATTTGTAGCCAACGCTTTTCCTGATTCCAAGAGCTTGCGTGACCAGTTTAAATCTTCGTGTCGGAGAGGAAATGAAATTCACGGGATCTGAAGACCTTGAAGCCCTATGCTGACTGGCAGAGAGGCTGCAGTAAAGCTTTTCACAAAATTGAGGCGTTCAATAATTACGAGAACACTTATTCTAAGCTCTCTCCTTTAATTTCGTCTCTTTTCATAACGCGAAATCATGTTTTTCTGTTGTTCCAACTGTATTTTTTCAGCTTCAATGAAAGGAGCGTTACAATGATCTCATAGACAGATCTGCTGTTCTATAAGGGGTGTTAAGAAAGTACTGATAATTTTTGGACTTTCCGACTTCGCTTTGAGTTTCCCAAGCCGATTCAAAG
>JAQIXL010002360.1:0-13369 GCA_034700245.1 Poikilolaimus oxycercus | reverse complement strand
CGAGCGAAGCGAGGCCTTCACGAGCCAGCAGACCTGCAAGCAGTGATCGAGGAAAAGACTTCGAGGTGGCAGGAGTAGGGGGGGGGGGGGAAGTACGAAATAAAAAAATCGGTAAAAAATCGGGAAAAATCAGGAAAAATCAGGGAAAAAAACCAGGATTGATCGGGGATCACGGCAGTATAACTACCCCGCTTCGCCTATGCGCTCAGCTAGTCGGAAATCGAATGGCCGTAAGGCGACTCGTAACAATCATAAACGATCCAATGAAGTGCCCGAAAAGACCGCCTGTATTGCCGATTTGAACAAGTTTGGCAAGCAAATCGTCGTCATTCCAGGCATTCCAAGCTCCCAGACTCCGGCCGACCTTAGCCCAGAAGCCTTCAAGAAGGTCAAGAAAACCTGAAAAGCTGGGAATAAACTGACAAGGAGATGCGTGCCTGTTGAAATGAAGATCGTGCGAAATTCACTGGAAGGAATCGCTGTCGTCTTGCCGAACGATAAGACGTAAATCGCGCGCAGATAGAGCAAAAACGAAGGAAGCTCCACAGCAAAGAGAATGTAATCTAAGGCTGCGTATGCCATAGGAGATGCAGCGATCGTTGCCAACGACATAGCGGCCCATAGCTCGTTCCGGGAACTACCCCGGCTTGCGTGTCACTTAAGAATGAAGGGTGCCTGATGTTAGACCGCCGTGGATGTTTGCCAAAATGTGAAAGGGGTCAGTCATAGTGTCTTTTAATCGATTTATGACCAAGAAGCTAACTTCAGCGCTCGTGGCGATTACCGTTTACTACATGCAAGACTATTTTGTCAGCTTGTTGTCCTCGCGGCAGAGGAAGTTGCGCCAACAATAGGCATCTGACAGCCACATAGAACATCACTGCGAAGTCGTGATGACAGAAGAAGCAACGAGTAGAGCTTGCTGAAGATGAGCACGTCATTGATCCAAGAATACTGCAAAACATTACGAATTTTTTTTCTCGCATGCCTGCAGTCGCACGATGTTGCTAAGCGTTAGCAAGTTCAATTGTTTGAAGACGATCTTCAGTGACTTCAAACAAAGAGGCGATTGAATGAATGGAGCCTCTAACTTGTTCCATGAAGGACAGGAGATCAAACACGACGCTGATTGTAGCGAAAATTAGTAAAATTCGCTCGTTTGAAAGGGCGTTCCGTTGTCTGCCTCGTTTCTTCAGCCCTCTCCAAGCTCTCATAGCAACGACAGTCATTGCCGTGCCTACGACCAAGTCGAAGAGAACGGCTGACAAGCAGCAGATTCTCATCCACTTAACCGAGTTCTTGATTGCATTCTTTTGATTCACAATTTCAATCCACGCATCGTATGATAACGTGCAACAACGCCCATCGGCTGTTCGGCGGTATAACATTTTGGCGCCAATCTGCGGCGCTGTGAGACCTATTGAAATCGCCCATTGCGCCGCAATGATAAAGTGAATGTTACGCCATATCTGGAACTTGTATTTCCGTTATTTTTCTGTTTGGGGCATGTACCTGCTCGTGGTGTAGCGGATGCCGGATTGCAGTGAGTCTATCCGCCATAATAAGAAAAGATCCAGCGAAATGACCAAAATAGCCGAAAGTGTTTAGAACGCGTGCTGGTGCCATTAGAAATTCATATTCCGGTCCAGTCTCCAAAGCTAACAAGCTTCGATTCATTTGCGTCCCAAACAGTCCGAAGAGATCGATGAGCCCTGCAACGTGCAAGAAATGTTCAAAGAACTCCATTTAAGTACCTGTGGATACGAAAATTGCGCGAAATTCGATAGAGAACGTCGCTTTTGACTTTCCAAACGCCAACACAAAAATTGTTCGAAAATAGAGCAAGCTTGTTGGTATCTCGACAGCAAAAAGAAAATAGTCTAGTGCAGTGAATGTCATGCAGGAGATTTCTCCAGGAAGCATCAACACAATGTTCTTTGCGTTTTTCGAATTGCGTGACTCCAGCCAAAGCATTTCCTTGATGAAATGGTTTGAAAATTTCGTTATGTGAAAATTTTATTATGTGAACGAGCAGTGATAAATCCTGATCTCGTGGCCTATCCGGTAGAATTCGTGCTACTGTAGCAGCAGAAACACATTGTTGCCAATAAGCTTGGATATTTGTGGACGACTGATTAGCTATTTTGTGCATGAATGTAGCGAGTTTTAGAATAAGCGTATTGTGAATTTTATGGAACCGAGGCAGTAATTGCCTTGACAGCGGACGACCTTCGACTTCGAAACAGAACATCATTGGCGCGACAGAGCAAGCAGTGAGTAAAGTTTGCCGAAAACGAGAACGTCGCTGATCCAGAAATACTGCAAATCTATGGTCATATTCTGCTCTTTTTACCTGAGTTTTCACTACATCACCGAGCTCCAGCAAACACAAATGAATGGCGATATATCGAAGCATCTTAAAAGCGTTATGAGATTGGCCGTTGGGGGAATTACTAATCAACCTGTTGTGAGAAACAGAGAAAATCAAAAACTATGTTGATCGCTGCGAAAATGATGAGAAGTCGCTCGCTGCTAACGAAGTTTTGCCGTTCGTTCTTTTTCTTTCGGGTGCTCCATTTCTCTCTGGCGCTCCATGTAAGGAGAACCGCTAGAACAACTACTCCGAGCAGCATGTCAAGGCAGACCATGAATAAGCAGGCAATACGTATTCCCTATAAAGCTTTGAGCGATTCAAATAAATCAACGTCTTCAAGCCAGGCAGAATATGCGACAAGGGAATGCCGTCCATCAGATGCGTCCGTGTAATGCTGTGCCGCACCAATTTCCGGAATAATAACGACGAAGGAAATTGCCCATTGCATGACAACAGCTAGACGTGTGTATCGCCAAATCTGTAAAACTTGAAGAATTGAAAAGTGCATACGTGCTCGTGGTCTACTGGATATCTTATTGCCGTAAATCGATTTGCCATTATCAGAAAAGACCCAATGAAATGGCCGAAATAGCCGAAGAAGTTAAAAATTCGAGCGGGAGCCATCAGCCACTCATCGTCAATGTTCAAGGCAAAGATGCATCGAAGCACGACCGTCCACAAGCCGCCAAAGATATCAATAAGGCCTGTGCAAAGCCTTTGTTCAGGTCAAAAAGAAAGCCCAATACCAGTTGAAATAAAAATTGCTCGAAATTCGCGCGACGGAATCGCCTTCGTTTTCCCGAATGCAAAAACAACGATAGTTCTCAAATAAAGCAAGTAAGAAGGAATTTCTACGATAAAAAGTACGTAGTCTAGGGCCGTGAACGGCATCAGACATCACTGATGAAGACGATGCACAATGCCTGAATTGGACGTGGATGCATGTGCTGAATCAAAGCGCGTTTCGCATGATGTGAGCCCATAAAATTCGCACAGTCACGCGATTGGAAGATCGTTGTGTTAGCAATGGAAGCCTAATCCCATTCAATAAATTGTCCACTGCTTGTCTCTTCGAATTGTATTCAGCAAATGGCCTGCGAGTGACTTATTGTCAGTGTTCTTGAAGAAAATTTATGCATCGCATTTATTGGATAAGTGGAAAGAATGAAGATTAATGGTGAGAAACACTGAGTTGAAGACCCCAGTAATGCTGTCCCTCGTTCTCCTGAAAGTTGTTTCATAGACCCCTCGAAACAATAGCAAACTCACAATCCAAGGATCTTGCAGAAATGCATTGCTTTGACGATGACGACGCCCACTTCGAACTCGCAGACCCTGACGCAGTGCCTCGCGTATCTCATCTTCATTGCGAACGTCACGAATCGACAAGTTCAGGCTCACACCACAAAAACCATTCGAGATTGTTCGAGAAGCCAACTTACAGCCAAGCATGCCTTTCGACGTTCTCGATGTAGCCCTTGACAAAGGTATTCAGTCCTTCGGGAGAAATGCTGCAACTATCCGAGTGCAGATCGGTGAGATTCTCCATTTGCAGCAGACACTCGTCGTCGAAGCCCGTTTTCTATCGAAGAACCTCAATAAGCGGTAAAAACTTCTTGTTTACCAGAGCAGTGGCGATCATGAGTGAATCAATCTGTGCAAAGACGGGGCTCATGAAGAACTTCTTTGACCAATATCTCGTTGAGTCGACACGATTGAAAATGCTTGAAAAATGTTTGAGCGAAAGAACCAAAACCTACTGAAGCATAGACAGTTTTGGAAGTCCGTTGAGCAGCTTCAAGATCGTTTCTTCCGATGGCGAGGTGGGCATGGCGTCTTCGTCGTCAAGTTCACTTTCATCAGAGAAAGCCGGCTGAAGTTGCCCGTTATGGCCAGAATGGAAGGCAACTTTCTTCATGTGCTTCGAATGAATTTTGGAATTGTTGGGCACGTTAGTTCGACGAAGAATCTGAATTTATGCTTATAAGCATTTTTTTCTCTAGGATGATCATGTTGCTAACCTTGATGAAGATTTCAAGTTCAAGGTCGTTAAATCCACAAAACTCAACATCGTAGACCTTGATACGTGAGAGAACCTGCAAAGGGATTGGTTTTCGAAGCTTTAAATGAAGAAAACCTGCTCGAGAGTGGTTTCAAGCAGCTTCAGTCTCATTTTCTTGGACATCGTTGCCCGACTTTGAACGTCAAGGCGTCTTCTCTTGGGGAAACGACTCAGCGAGTAGCTGACACCTTCAGATTTATAGCAGAGCTAAAACGTTTGCTGTGAAGCCAAACGAGAAACGCTTAAACGCTTACCGAGCGTTGATCATAACCAGCGATATGGACGTCTACTACGTTCTCCTTCATCTCGTTCAGCGCAATCCTTTTCGAGTCACCAAGATGAATTTTGACGCCAAATACACTATTGCTAATCAGTTGAAGAACGAGACTCACAGTTTTCGAGTCAAATGAGGATTTTCCTTGATCAAAGTAGCGAAGAAACGGCAAGTTCTTTGAAGTCGAATGACTGCTCGACGATAGATGAGGGGAAGCAGATTGTTGAGAAAGACGTCCTTTGGAAGTTGCGTGAGCATGACTGAAAGCACAACAGTGAAACTACAGCAGACAGGGAGAAAGGCAACGCGCTTTCAACAGCAATATCGTGGTGAAATCCTCGCGTTTGAAGATTTTTCTCTGTGATAAGAAAGCTTTCATCGCTTTCTCCTGACTCATTCCTTCTTCCCTGATGATTGCCGTAGCGTTTCTCTTTCTCGGCGATATTTCAATGAAAAAATTTTACTGGAGAAAAGACGTGGCTGATTTATACGGTGAAGGAGCAAAAAAAATCACGATAATGTATTTACAGCCGTTGAAGTCCTCCTGTAAGTTGCCGTTTGACCTCGACGACCCAAAACATCGTTGCGCAACGGTCGCGACAGAAAGAGTAGCGAGTAGAGACTACTGAAGATCAGCACGTCATAAAACCAAAAATACTGAAAATCGAACTTGAGAGAGTTTGTGAGCTTGCCTGAGGAATTAGGATGGCATAGAATTCGGTCAATTTCCAATGCTCTCCAACAAATTCAAGCAGCTGAAAACTTCGGTCGTAATCCGGCGGTGAAACTACTTGATAAATAAACGCGAAGCAACCGAAGACAGCGTTGATTGCCATAAAAACTACAAGAATTTTCTCGTTGGAAGCACGGGTGTTTCGCTTGTCGTTCTTATTTAACGCTCGCCACGATTTTAGTGTTACAGCTGCCATTGCGGTGCCGACAATAAAATCGAAACCCGTCGTTAAAATGCACAACGTCCGCATACCCTGAAAGCTCTGCTGGCACATCCAAAACGAACAAAAATCAAATCTTGCTCACATAAGTAAACCAGTGATCATATTCTACGGAAAATCTTCCATCAAAGAGTTTCGTGTAGTAGCGTTTGGCAGGAATCATAGCCGCACCAGGCATTATTGATAACACCCACTGAGCTGCGATTATATATTTTGTGTATTGCCAAATCTGTAAGTGCGAGTTGACGTGATAAAATGGTCACCGCTTAACGCGTTCGTGTAGAAGCGGATATCGGATTGCAGTCAGCCGATTAGCCACAATTAGAAACGATCCAATTGCATGCCCAAAAAGACCGACGGTGTTGAAGATGAAAGCCGTAGCTGATAACCATTCGTATTTGGGCTCACTAAAGAACTTGAAATTGATGCGATGGTCGACAGTCCAAATGCCACACCAGATATCCATCACACCTGCGCTGGAACCGTTAATGGCGTTCAGGCATCATACCAGTGGAAACAAGTATGACTCGAAATTGCCAAGATGGAATTGCTTTAGTTCTTCCGAATCCTAGCACGTAGACAGTTCGTAGATAAAGCACAAATGAAGGAATCTCGACCAAAAAGAGAATGTAGTCGACAGCGCCAAACGTCGCCATGCGCGGTCGTTGGCTCTTTTCATGATGGGCACCCAGAACGACGTTGAAACGGAGCGATACATTGCGTGCTTCATCGATTTGCCATATTAATATCTATTGCATGAAGCACTGCGTTTGGGAAATTGTACGTCGCATATCATGTCACTGAGGCTCGAAAGATTTGCGCCTTTTTATCATTCAAAAGTAGTCGCGGTTCAGATGACTAGCTGGTCGTCTCGACGGCTGTTGAGGTCTTGCGTATGGTCGAGTGGTGGCGTCGACTGAAAACGTCGTTCCGTAAAGGTCGTGACAAAAGCAATAGGGAATAGAGATTGCCGAAGATCAACACATCGTAAATCCAAAAATACTAAAGTTTGATGATTTGTGGCGAATCATGCAAGCCAAGCCTGCTGCACAACGATTGCCCTGAATTCGGGTAAATTCCAGTATTTTCCAACGAATTGAAGAAGCTAAAAAACAATATGGAAATCGATATTTCCAATTACCTGTTCCAAAAAAGCGAAAAATCCAAAGACAATGTTGATTGTCATAAAAACCACAAGAATCCTTTCATTAGAAACTACAGTGCTTCGTCTGTCTTTCTTCTTTAGTGCACGCATCGTTCTTAGTGTGATGGTTGCCATTACGCTGCCGATAAAGAAATCGAATCCTGTCGTCATAGCGCACGCCGCTTTCATAGCCTAAAACACAGTTTGAGAAATCTCCCAAGTACGACAAACGTGAGTATTAGACTACTCACATACGTTACCCAGGCATCGTAAGATACGGAATAGCGTCCATCAGCTAATTCAGTATAGTATCGCGGAGCGGGAATCAGCGCCGCTCCAGGCACTATTGCTAATGCCCATTGACCAACGACAATTAAGTTTGTAAATCTCCAAATCTGCAAATGCTCCTGTAAATATTGTACAACATTTCTAAACCAACACGCTCGTGAAGAAGTGGAAATCTGACGGCCGTCAGCCTGCTCGCTACAATTAGAAACGAGCCAATCGAATGCCCAAAAAGGCCGATGGTGTTGAAGATTAGGGCCGTGGCTGATAAATACCCGTATTCTGGTCCACTAAAGAATTGGAAGTTGAGGCGATGCTCGACGGTCCAGGTGCCACACCAGATGTCAAGAATGCCTGCGGCTCAATGTTAGCTCAAAGACTTATACTTACCAGTGGAAATGAAAACCGCTCGAAACTGCCAGGAAGGAATCGCCTTGGTTTTTCCACATCCTAGCACGTAGATAGTTCGAAGATAGATCAGAAATGAGGGAATTTCCACAGAGAAGAGAACGTAGTCTAGGACGGCTAAAGACATGCTTGGTGGTCGGCTTCAAGCATAAGCCAGAAGCAATGTCGTTGAAACGGCACGGCACATCGCGTGCTTCATCGATCTGTTTCGCAAAATAAATGTTGGAGACCAGTACAAATGTGTTTTGAAAAAAAGGGGAGCAGAGCTGATTCTAGTCCTGGCAATTCAAACTCTTTTCTTCGCTGTGTCACAATATTTTTCGACTGCTTTAATGTCTATGAGTGTAAAGATTTCATATTCGACAAAGCCAATAAAACTTGGAAATTAGAGATTCAACAGATTGTCTCTGCCGTTGTGGAAGTCCTGAGAGATTTGATCGCTGGCGGCGTCCCAGAACGTCATTACGCAGTTGCCGCGAAAGAACAAGCAGCGAGTAGAAATTGCCAAAAACGACCACATCGTTAATCCAGAAGTACTGAAATTATTCCTTCGATGGTTTCCTACGAATCATGCCTGGTATCTTACGACGCTAGTAATTTTGTTCCAATGCCGAAATCGTGCGCAAAGTTGAATTATCGGCAACATTTCACTTGACGAAGGACAAAAGATGCACTTGTAGCACGAAGAAGATGAAATAAAACACAATGTTGACTATTATGAAAATTAAAAAAGTCGGTCGTTGGAAGCCGGATTTTGACATCCACCTCTTTCCTTTTGTGCTCTCCGTGTTCGTAGCATGACAATTGTCATCGCGGAACCGACGAACAAATCGAATCCCGCCGTCAAAATGTAGGATATCCGCGCACTCTGAAAAGTTTCCATTGACTTTTGTATTTGTGTTCGTAAAATACGCTATCAGAACCAGACGAAAGCCGGAACAATTTAAAGAAAAAGAAAGCACGTATATGATAAAGCCAGTTGTCAAAAAAAAACACAGAACGCCGTCCATCAGACGATTGCCTGTAATTATGCGCAGCAATAACCCACGGCGATGAAAATAATAACGAAAATGTCCATTGCGCGGCGACGAAAAGTTTTGTGAATTGTCAAACCTAAAGCCGTTTGTATGAGACGCATTTGCACTAATGTTTGGCAATTCACAAAACTTGCTCTGTGATGATCAAGAGGAAAGGTCGTCGGTTCTTTCAGTGCTAGAGGCATTTCGATGGCCTTATGTCACATCGCGGGCATCTTCGATTTTTATGGCTTGAGCTTATGTGCAAACCGGTCAAAAAATCGCCTCTAACGATGCACCTCGAATTGTGTGCGTACAAGCTTGTTCGCATCGACACTTCAGTAAAGAACAAAATTTATTAAAATAAAAATATTGACAATGGTGGTCGTGGCTGCCATGCGTGCCGAAAGGCATTTCTTTATGTGGAAGGCACAGTAGAACTCATGTCAATTTTGTTGACAACGGCATTTGAGCGTCGAACCAGCACATCGTTTCGAAGTTGGCGTGAAAGAAAGAGCAGGGAATACAATTTGCCAAACACGAGAACGTCATGGTCCAGAAATACTGTAAATAGTTAGAAAACCCAATTGATCAAACCTGAGCCGCGACAATGCCTCGAAACTCGACAAAGTTCAAATGACTGGCAACAGCTAGCAAGAACTACAAATGATAACTTCACTTGATCAACAGACCTGTTGAGTAAAAGCCGAGAGATCGAAAACGGCGTTAATCACCGAGAAAATAAGCAAAATACGCTCTTTTGAGTTCAGCTGGTCTTGTGCTCTGCTAGTTTTGTTCTTTAAAAGCGATCGCCAAGTCTTTAGTGTAATTGCTGTCATCGTTGTGCCCACAAGGAGATCTAAGATCATAACTAGAGCACCGCCAATGTGGATCAACTAAACACTTTTTTTGAACAGCAAGCAGTTCAGAACATTTTCAACCGAGTCATCCTCGTATTTCTCTATCACGAAACTTCTATCCGGCAACGGAGCGTAGTGGATTTTGGCTCCTATTTGTCGGACAATGAGCAAGAAAGAAATCATCCACTGCGCCGAAACAAAATAACGGGTGTAGCGCCAAATCTATAGAAATTTGCAGTTCTTTTAGCTTGGACAAACCTTCTGGTGTTGCATTGGAAGGCGTATCGCTGTGAATCGACTTGCTGTGATTAGCAATGATCCAATTATATGACCGATGGCACCAAAAATATTGAAAATTCGGGCTAGCGAGGCGAGCCATTCGTAATTGGGTCCAATATTCAGTGCAATAATGCTACGAAGGCCGGTTGTCCAGAGCCCAGACCACACGTCGATGATTCCTTATTGGCTGCTGATGTTTTTAACCTTCACAAACCCGTCGAAATGAAAATGGCTCGAAATTCAGCCGAAGAAATCGCTTCGCTCTTTCCAAAAGCCAGAACATAAATTGTTCGAATGTAAACAGTGAAAGAAGGAATTTCAACAGCAAAAAGAATGTAGTCAAAGGGGGCGAAGGGCATAAGAGAAGCGAGAGACCTTCAAATGAACTCGGAGCACGACTGGATAAATGGGAAGAAGTGTGACATTGCGTGAGATCTCACTAGGCAGTTCGAGCTAACAAGGTGTGTTCAGAAAAACGGCAAGTGTCCCTTTGATGGAGAAACTTTCTTTGAATGCCTGGGTGGCTGAATCGTGAGAACACGGATTGTAGGCCACACGCATAGAGACGTCAGTCAGAGCACACCGTGAGAGGCCAGTGAACTGTGACGCCGTGGAAAACTAACTGTCCAATTCAATTCCAAAACTCAGCAGAATTCGCTACTCAGGAGAAGTAGCTATGTGAACATTTTGTGGTTAGGCGCAGAGTTCTCTTTTTATTGTTTTTTTCCAAAATCCCTCTTTCAAATTATTTCTAATTTCTGATGCATCACCTGGAAATCTACACAATAAAAGAGATTTCTTGCGCTGAAGACCGCAACGTTTTTAAACTTCCTCTTAGTCCGTTTCCAAAAATGGGTCTCTCTCTCTCTGAAGAAGTCAGCAGGCTGAAAATTCGCCGAAGCCTCATGTGGTTGTAGACGCCGAGAAAAGAACGCCTGTTCATGTTTTGCGGTTAAAAACGATACGGAAACAGTTGCCTAGTCAGCGGCATTTTGAATCTAGTGGAACTCCCTATTTGAGACCACGAAATGATCGACGCGACACGTGTTTTAGATACTTCCAAACTGCGCGCACATCCGATACATCGCGTGAGTGTGAGATAGAGACAAAAATGTTAGCAAAAACGGTGAAGGCAACACGAAATAACTGTTTCCGGAACCCTCAACTAAGAGGAAGAAGTAGTGGCGGCCGTCTGCGCCGTGACTTTCGTCAATTTTGGAGCTATGCGGAAGACATCATTACGAAGCGGCCGCGAGAGTGCAAGCAGAGAGTAGAGCTTGCCAAAAACTAGCACGTCGTTTGTCCAGAAGTACTAAAGAAGCTTTGTTTATTCTTCCAATGTTGTCATCAACCTGCATTGAGACAAACATTCGAAAGTCATCCCAGTGCAGGTAGCTGGCAATTGCGAGAAGGGCCTGAAAATATGGCTTCTACACCATGAAGTTGACCTGTTGTAGAGCAGAGAAGCCGTCAAAGACTGCATTGATTGATGCAAAAATCGTTAAAATGCGGTCATTCGCATTTAAGGCCGGCGCGTTGCTATTGGACTTCTTTAGCTTTCTCCAAGTTCGTAGAAAAATAAACGTCATGGTTGTGCCAACGACTAGATCCACCATAATTATGACCGTGCTTCGAATGTGAATGTACTAAAAAAGCCGATTAAATGATTATATTTTGCGAAAATTCCAACGTTTTCGAAATCATCGTCGGTGTACTTCACGAGTAGAAAGTTTCCATCGGGAAGTTCTGCATAATATAGTCGTGCTGGGATTTGTCGAATGATGAGCACGATTGAAACGGCCCATTGCGCGGAAATGAAGTAGGGAGTAAACCGCCAAATCTAACAATGCCAACACTTTTAGTAGTCAAAACGCCATTGCCTTTTCATGACGCATTGGAAACTGTAGTGCCGTCAGACGGTTAAATGAGATGAGAAACGATCCAGCATAGTGGCCCACAAAGCCTACGGTGTTGAAGATTCTTGCAGCGGAGCCGAACCATTCGTAGTCCGGTCCGATATAAAGTCCGAGTATCACTCGAATCATCATCGTCCAGAAGCCGCCGCCCCAAATATCGAGGATTCCTAACTTTTATGTTTTTTTGAAAATATAAAGTGTTTCACCGGTGGATATAAAGATGGCACGAAATTCAGTTGACGGAATCGCTTTAGTTTTTCCCAATGCCATTACATAGATGGTCCGAAAATACACAAGAAATGAGGGAATCTCAATGGCAAATAAAATGTAGTCCATTTCGGAGAAGGTCATCACGCTAGAGACTAAGATGCGAAGTGGCACGACACTGGCCGAGAGCACCCACTCAGATCGCGTGACGACTAGTACTGTTCTTCCAAGTCACTGTGCCAAAATAATGAAACGAAACGGAGAACGAAATGCACTTAACCACTGCGAATGTGGTATCGTGTTAGGAATCTTGACAGAGAAAGCGTATTTGATGCATGTGTAAAAGAGGGATATCTAATGAATCAAGCGCACTTTACGTGTCAATGTGCAAACCCTTGGCATTGACCGAATCGATGAAACAACTTGAGGCATCTAGTGAAAAAGATAGCCAAGGACAAGTGTTGTATTGGTATTGCTAGCATTTAAAAATTTTTTTGAAACGACGAACAACAAGAGTGAGACGTGTGGGATTCCGTGGAACACAATTAGTAGTCACAGACGTTCAGACGAATGTTCCAATGGTTCTGGCCATCTTCTGTCTTAAAAGGAGCATTTGGAACACAGTGGAAGCCTCACAATGTCTGGATCTTGAAGGTAGGGACTACGATTGCGACGGCGGCTTCGTGCTTTCAATCCCTGGCGAAGAGCTACACGAAGCTCATCCTCGCCACGACGGTCACGAATTGAAAGATTCAGATTTAGGTGCCTAAAAGTATTTTACTTATGTTGTGAGTATACATCCAACGATGACGCTCCGTCTCCTCGATATAGTTCTTGACGAACGCGTTGAGACCCTCGGCTGTGATACTGCATCTGTCGGCGTGCAACTCAGTAAGGCTTCTCATTTGCAGAAGGCACTCGTCATCCAAACCCGCTTGCTAAAATACAGATAAAATAAATCCACGTCTTGCTTGCCATTGAAGTGCCTAGCATGAGTGAACGGATCTGACCAAAGACAGCACTCATGAAGAACTTCTTCGACCAATGCCTTGTTCGGTCGGCGCTATTGAAAAGACTGCAGATCATTTGGTGACAGAATCTGAACCTACTGAAGAGTATTGAGTTTTGGAAGTCCTTTGAGAAGCTTCAAGATCTTCTCTTCCGACGGTGAGGTAGGCAAGGCGTCTTCGTCATCGGGCTCACTTTCGTCATCAAAAGCCGCTTGAAGTCGTCCGTTTTGATAGAAACGGAAGACGACCTTCCTGATATGCTTGGAATGAATTGTCGAGCTGTTAGAAACGTTTGAGCGACGAAGTACCTAGTTGGAAAGTTTGACTTGTTCCGCGTTTCTTACTTTGATGAAGATTTCAGTTTCCGAATCGTTGAAGCCGCTGAACTCGACATCATGCACTTTGACTCGCGCTAGTACCTAGAATGATTTCTTTCGTATCATTACAAAAACAAACTTGTTCCAAGGTCGTTTCGAGCAACTTCATTCTCATTTTCTTCGACAGTGGGCGCATGCAAACCTTTCGCACTCGTAGCACTCATAAGCACTCATAAGCACTCATAAGCACTCATAAGCACTCGT